>PVJA010010355.1:30584-43705 GCA_004027025.1 Myocastor coypus
AAAAAAAAAAAAAAAAAAGAATTTCATGACATCAAAGCCAGTGCTACATAATATTCTAACAAATATTTTAAAAAGGGACCAAAATGACCCAAATCCAACAAATGAGAACAGAAGGATCCCACCAAATAGAGTAACCAACTAAATATAAGAGGAAAAATTGGTAAACACTAGAGAACAAGAGTCATGTCAGCCATAAGTCAATACATTTCAATTATAACCATCAATGTAAATGGACTCAATTCTCCAATTAAAAGAAATAGACTTGCAGAGTGGATAAGAAACAGAGCCCAACAATATGCTGTATACAAGTAACACACTTAACCCTTAAAGAAACTCATAGGCTTAAAGTGAAAGGTTGGAAAACAATACTACATGTTCCAACACCTCAAAAAACAACAAAAAAAAGCAGGGGTAGCAATCCTGTTTGCAGACAGTCTAAACTTCAGACCAAGACTGATCAAACGAAATAGAGAAGGCCACTACATACTGGTTAGGGGAAAAATTCATGATGAAGAGGTAACACTCATAAATACGTATGCACCTAGCATGGGAGCAGCAAGCTATGTGAACTCACAAACACATGTGCACATGAACACACACACACACACACATACACATGCACACACACACACACACACACACACAAATTATACTTTGTACATTTAGTAAGGGAAATATAAACCAAATACCAATCACATAAGCAAGTGCAGAGAGTGTTAGGTAAAGCAAAGAATTTGAGATGTATTTTCGTAACCTGGATGACCAGAGAAATACTTCTTTTCTAGGATACTAGGCATTGAAATATTGTTCTAACCAACCACTGTGGAGATCACTGTGGAGTTTCCTCAAAGAGCTAGTTTTAAAGGTACCGTTGGACCCAGCTATTCCTCTTTATGATATGTTCCCAGAAGAATTAGGAACATTGTAGCACAGCAAAATATGCACATACTTGTTCATAGCAGCATATTTGTAATAGCTAAATCTTGGAAGCAACCTAAATGACCAGTGACTGAAGAGTGGGTTTTTAAAATGTGGTATTTCCACATAATGGGATATTATTCAGCCATAGAGAAGGATAAACTTGAGGAACCAGGCAGGGTGGTACATGCCTATAATTCCAGCACTCAGGAGTTGGCCACAATGGGCCAATGAGATGGCTCAGAGGTCTAAAGCACCTGCTTAGGCAAGCTTAGGCAACTGCAGGAACTGTGGTTCAATCCCCTGTACCACGTGCTACACCAGCTCCATCCCCAGGGCAGGCTGAGCTGGCCATAATAATAAAAAAGGGGACTAACATAAGAGGATCGCTGTGAGTTTAAGACCATCCTGAGGGCTAGGAAAGTGAGTCAAAGGCCAGGCAATTGCATAGTGAGACCCTGTCTCGAAAAAAGAAAAAGTAGGTTAAACTTGAGACTTTTATAGGCAAATGCATCTAACTTGATATCATAATCATAAGTAAAATAAATCAGACTCAGATGTGTAGACATCATATTGTCTCCCTGCTGTGAGACATTGAAAGAGTAAGTAGGGTCTAAACCACACAATCAGCATGGTGAAATGGGAAGAAATTATTTAAAAGAAAGGAGGAACTAAATTGAGGAGAAGGAGAAAAGAAGGAAATGAAAAAAAGGAAAATTTGCAAGCTAGTATACTACGGGTGTCTCTTAGTTCATAGAAAAGGAAAGTTTGTGCTCATCTCCACTGGAGAATTTTTATGACCCTAGCTTGTTCTCTGAGGACCACCTGGATGATTTTCCTAAACAGAACAGTTGTCTCCATTTTGCCTGAGAAGGCCATTTCCATGCACTGATATACACAGAGTTAGCCAGGATGTTTCCTTATCTCCTCAACTGGCTTCAAGCAATGCAGATGGGTCTATAAGAGGTGCTAAGGTGTAGTCCTGAAAACAATGAGATTTGTGAGTGAAAGTAGCCCGAAGCTCCTAAGTAATACTGGAAACTAGATTTTGTGTAGGCACACTATGGGCTGAGACTGACCCTAGAGATGAGAGGCTGTGGGTTCTTAGCATAAAAAAAAATTGCACATCAGAACTAGAACAATGACTGCAGAACATGAAACACTGCTTTGAATAGTGTTGTACAGATTACTCCTTCTGCCTCTCCCTCTCCCTCTCCCTCTCCCCCTCCCTCCCTCTCTCTTTCTCTCTGTTGCTCTCATTCGTTTTTTCTCTCTCTCTCTCTCTCTCTCTCTCTCTCTCTCTCTCTCTCTCTCCCTGAATAAAGCAGAAGTGACTTTGGGCCTCCTACTTAGCCCAGGTCCAGGCACTCACCTGCTTCAGCCATTCCCCTCTTCACCCATTAATAAAATCTGGGCCCGGTGCGATGGCTCATGCCTATAATCCCAGCACTCGGGAGGCTGAGGCAGGAGGATTGGTGCAAGTTCGAGACCAGCCTGGGCTACAAAAGTGAGCTCAAGGCCAGCCTCAACTGCATAGCGAGACCCTGTCTCCAAAAGACAAAAAAAAAAAAAAATAAATAAAATAAAATAAATAAATAAATAAATAAATAAATAAATAAATCTGGGCTTGGCCCTGGGTCAATGCCTTTATTCCAGAGTTAGCCATCATACTAAGTTAGGATCCCCTTGGCTCTCCCAAACTACCATGGTGCCTTCGTCTTTATTCTTGTCATGAATAGCACTGGAAGTGATAGATTAGAATTAATTTATTAGAATTTTAGTGACTTTTCCATGGGATTTTAAGTGTGGAATTTTCTGGACCACAGCAAGATCTGGAAGGACTTCCTATAAATATGCAAAGTATTAACTATTGTTATTGTCCTATTATCTTGTTATGAAATTTTGTTTTACCTCTTTTCTATAAAGTAAAGAAAATAGTGTTATAAGCATCAATAGACAATTATATGCTTTTGATGAGGCAGGCAAACATGTATCTATAAAGCTCCAATTCTTCTAATTGTTTTGGAACTTCTTACCCTCAGGTTCCCTTGGTCCTCAAGAGTACACAGTTATCCTGGAAGTTAAGAGCACCTGAGATCACACTGTACTTTCTCCCTGCATTTATTTTTAAAAGCACTGTCCCATCTTAAACCTTACGCAAAATCAATCTGTACAAGTTTTTACTGTGGCAATAGAAATAGTGGCAGCCTCCCTCCAAAAACTTGAAAGAAGATGGACTTGTGATTTTAAGTGAAATCAGCTATGGAATAATATTCACTCAGTCTGACTCTTCCTACAGAATCACAGATAGACTTCATCCCTACAGCCCCATGGATGAATTTTTTTCTTTAAATTAATAGATTTAGGGCAGTAATAAATATTATATCATTTTCACAAAACTTTAAGCAATTTTTTCTAAACCAAAGTTCAATTTATCTATGGCCAGATTGTTATTTAACTATCAGATTCTTATGGGGATAAACTTCCACTCATTCTTCATTTAAGAGTAACATGCTTATAAGGAATCAGATAGTTTGCATTATGAAAGAAAAAAGAGAGCAATTAGTCTTGGCTTTGAAACAGCACTGGCCTACCTGGATTATTTCTCAGTCCACCACTCTCTCTTGAGGGATATATTAATGCTATAGTTGTTTGTTACAGATGAGTGTTTTCTAAGTAAAATAATACAAACATTTTGCATTCTACTTCTGATTCATCCAACATGACTTAAATTTTTGAAGACTGAAATATATGTAAAAAGAATTTTAGGAGATAAACAAATGCAATGTTTATACAGACATAATCCTTATATGATTAGGAAATTCATCTATTTTAAGTTTACATTTCACTGAATTAGTACTTGCATCTTTATAAAACAGCTGTATTGAAAATAATTAAAACATTTTTGCTTAAACTATGATATTCAATGTAACTGTGAGAATTATGCAGTTGTACTCATAATTCAATTTTAGATCTTTGCATTAACTCAATAACATGCCTTTGATCTAGTAACCGTCTGAGGCAATGACTAAGCTACTTTTTGTGTCTACATTTCCTTATTCTGGTCATTTTAGACAAATGATATCACACAGTGTGCTATTTTATGATTTATAATTCTCTTTTATTGTACTACTTAAAAGCTTCTTTGAAGCTTATATTTCTTAAAATTCACGCTTTTAAAATGTGTGAACCGCAGCAGCCAGGTTCGATCTCTGGTGCGAGTTGCTGGCCCCACCTCTGTGGTGCCCTGAGAGGCCGGTTGAGACTGGGTATGGTGTTGTATGCCTGTAATCCTGGTATTTGGGAGGCTGAAAATAGGAGAATAACTATAAGTGTGCTCTGCCTAAGCAGTATCTAGCTATTTTTAATAAATAAAAATTATGATCTTCTTATGTGCTTTTTTGGCCATCTGATATTTTTGAAGAAATATCTTTCAAATATTTTACCCATTTTGCAACTGGGTTGTTTGCCTCTTTTATTGTTGAATTATAATAGCAGCTTTACCATTTCAATAAAAACCCATTTCACATTTATGATTTCAGAATAATTTTCTACCATTTTATGTTCCTTTTATATTTGATTTGTTATTGAAAGGGGAAAATTCTTTTAATTTTCACATATTATAATCACAGTGTTTGTTGATTTATTTATTTAGTTATTTATTTTAATGAGCTGAATATATTTGTTGAGGGAAAGAAAGCTCCTGTCCAAGAGAGGGACAGGAGGGGTATCCAGAGTGGGTGCCCCGAGGAAGCTGTCTCTTCCAGGAACTTTCATAGTGTAAAATCATGTGATGGGATGGGTCTAAGGTGGAAACCATGGAAACTCACTCAGGTGGGCTTGAGGCGGGACAAAACTGTGGTCAACCAATGAGGATACAAGCACCATTGCTCAGGTAAAATTGATTAAAATCGGGATCCAGTGGGAAAGTAAGTCACAAAGCAAGCAGGCAGGAAATACCACCTATTGGGCTTGGGCTCCTGACATTTTTCAAGCTCTTTCAAGGGGAGTGATACTTATTTAGCAAATCAATCCCTGACGCCTGCAAATCAATCCCTGACGCCTGCCGTTAGGGAAGTATGTAGTTGCTTTTGTTTACTCTTGTCTAGAGAAGTGGCCCAAAGTAGAGGAGTGTCTGTCTCTAGTTGTAAAGTCACCTTGTCGTCCATGTGGTCCCTGAGGGCCTGGCCCTTCTGACTGTCTATAATATTTCTACTTAATTGAGCTGCCTACAACATTCCCCCCTTCTGAAGAAGTAAGCTGAACTGCCTTGAGGGAATCATGGAGGGTGACCTCTACGGCTTCTTCAGGCTGAACGTGGTCATAGTTATGAACTAGCAGTCAGAGATACTCTCCAAAGGTTCTGTCTAAAGGCCCTCAATAGACACCAGGTATTTTTATCTTGGGTAGATAGAACCATTCTAAATCTGGAGAAGGCAAAGCCAAAGAAACTATTAAACACATGGGCCAAATAGTAACATCAGCAGGACAATTGTGAATACAATCAAAATGATTTTCACCAAGGAAACAGTAATGACTTTAACAAAGATGACAAAGATAGGGTCTGGGGACCTCAGCATTTTACATAACCTTGATTTGATATCTAATATTTTGAACAGCTGTTGAGAAAGCAGAAGGATCTGGAAGGTAATGTTTTGTAGGTCTGTTAGTAGAGATCTCTTAAAACATGGCATTTAATCTTTTAAAAAATCCTCCCAGTCATACAGGTAAAACCTATAGTGAACATGCCTGATTTCATTTGGATTCTTTTTTACTAAAATGCACCAGATTTTGTCTATAGAGATGTAATAAGTCCTTAACTGTCCATCTCATACAGCCCAGGTAAGCTGAGTCTTCTCCAGGTTTCCAGCCTCATTATAAAGGAAGCTATCTTCATGTCCCTTAGGCAGCGCTGCATGCAGGACGCCTTAAAACCAAAAAGTTATACCTTGTTCAGTGGTCCCCAGTTATCTGACACAAGCTACAGAAAAGTTAAAAGTTTTGCATGAATTAATAGGTCTCAATTGAAGTGTTTCATAATAAAAGGATACAAAATGGAATTATAGACAGAAAACAAAAATGGTGGTACTAGCAGCCTACAAGAACAAAGGCCATCGGAAAATGGGGGAAAAGTTCAGCTTCCTTGGATCAAGACAGACAATAGTGATATTTCAAGCAAAAAAAAAAAAAAGAAAAAGAACACAACAAAAAACATATCCAAAGCTGCTAGAGAAAAAGAAAAAGTGAAAAGGTGTTCATGATAGAGTCAGAAAAAGTTTCAGATTGAGGTGGTTATGGGTCTTTGCCTCTCAACCTAGGATAACCCATGTTAACCACCAATATAAGGAGAAAGCCTGTTAAACTTTTAACAGATGCTCATGCAGATGTGTCAGTAGTTACCAAGCCAGTGGTCCCACCTGCAAACTGGAGAGTGCTTGGTGTTTTCCCTATTTCTGGCAATTCATGTGGCCCAAATATACTAGAGTTAATAAAACATAAAAGGCCAGTTTATTTGAGACAATACCCAATAGCCATGAAATCCGTTAATTTTGAATATGATTACTTAGTCCTAAAGACTTTATAGATTTAGATTTCATTTAAGACTTTGAGCCACCTGAGTTATTTTTTGGTTATGGTGTGGTATGAAACAGGAGGAAAGTAATTAGGAGGACGTTCACAATGATTTCCTTATGTAATTGTCCTCATAATTATTTTCATATTTCTTATTAATATGTGCACAATTGCATTCACATTTTATGAGTCTGATACCTGTTTAGTTTGTCACAGAGATTATTTCATATTTGCTTCTATGTACATAAAATTAAACAAAAATAACCTTTTCCCAAACCAGAAATCTCGCTATAAAGCAGTGGTTCTCAATCTGTGGGTCGTGACCCCAGCAGGGGTCGAACGACCAAAACACAAAGGTCGCTTAAAGCCATTGGAAAATACATAATGAATATCAGGTATTTATATTCTGAATCATAACTGTAGCAAAGTTACAGTTTTGAAGTAGCTACCCAAATTATTTTTTGGTTTGGTGTCACCGCAACATGAGGAACTGAATTTCAGGGTCATGGCATTAGAAAGGTTGAGAACCTTTATATTATAAAGGTTCTTTAGAGTAAAAAGAATACAGAACATTTTCTAATTAAACATTTACCTAAAACATTAAAGCAAAATGCATTGTGCATCATTATCAGTCTTGTAAGAGGTGGCCAAAAGAGATAAAAAATCTGATCTTTCACTTAGCCAAGCATATAAGACTCATACTACATATTGCAAGACAATAGAGTAGCTAAAGGAACAGCAGTTTGCTGAGCCTTTCAAGCATTACCCTGCCTGGACTCACCTGGTGCTATAGCTGTCATCTGTGTCTATTAATTGACTTCCTCAAAACCGAAAGCAAAACCCTTTTCCTGTCTTTACAATAGCAAATACCTTTACAGCATGCAACGAAGTGTCCCTAAAGTTTCTACACTGCCAGGGAAACTTGCCCTAGCTGCTGCATTATTCTTGATGAACAACTTTCGAGTCATGGCTATTGTGGCTTTGAGGAGCTCTTCCAGAATCATAAGCTACTAAAGGCCTATTTATAAAGCCATACAGATGAATGTACATGCACATAAACATGGTATGATCATAGGTATAGATATTTCAAAACAGAAGAAATTACAAATTTAAGTTTGGTAAAGAATAAACTCTAAGGTAAAAGCTAAAGGAATCACTCAACTTCTTTTCAAGAGGGACAGTGAAGCTTCTTATCATTATTTATCTATGACTTTACACTATATGCTACAACAATTTTGTAGAAATTTCCTATATGGGGCCCAGGGCCTGGCATGATAGCTTAACAGACTAGAAAAGTGCCTGCTTAGGCAAACTTAGGGAAATACGGGGAACGCAGTTTGATCCCTGGCACCACTTGCCATGCCAGAATTGCCCCCAGGGTGGGTTGATTTGGCCACAGAGTCCAGGCATGGTGGCACACACTTGTAGTCCTAGTGCTGGGGAGACTGAAAACAGAAAAATCACCACAAGTCTGAGCTGAGTAGTGAAACTCTGTAATAACCAAATACATTTTTGTATTGTTTTGTTTTGTTTTTTGTAGAATCGGAGATTGAACTCAAGTCCTTGTGCTTGCCAGGCAAGCACTTATTCTACTGAACTATGTCCTTAGCCTCCTATAACCAAATACATTTAAGAAGAAAGAAAGGAACGAAGGAAGGATGGAATGAAGGAAGGAACGACGAAAGGAAAAGAATTTCCTATGTGCATAAAACATGCATGCTTAGAAACCATGAATTGCATGTTTATTGGCAATGTTTTCCTTCTTTAAAAACACAACATATATTATAAATTTTCTTCTTTTCTCCAAAAGCTATTGACATTCACGCTTACCAAAATTTCTTAGTCCTCACAAAATACATATTAATTTTATACATTTTTTTGAAATCACTACACTTTCTGGTAGTCCTCAGACTTGGAGTGCTATAATGGCTAAAAGATATAAGAACTTTTAAAGGTTGAGCACTTTTTAAATGAACTACTCACCATTGAAATAAAAGTACTGGCTCTTTTGGTTTTTGTTGTATCAAATCAAATGAGTTAAAAGGTAGTGACAGTTCAGCTGCATTATGTGTTAAAGATGGTTTTCTTTGAAAGAAAATTCTTATAGGGTTTCCAAGAAGAAATATCATTTCTGGTGTGTGGCAAAGATGACACAAATGTGGGAACAGATTGGCATGCCATATTTTTGAAGAGATACCAGCTTGTCTTCAGGAACTGACCTACAAGTGGGGAAAGAACTAGGTCATGCTAAGAGGAGTGTCTTTTTTTCTAATTAAAACACCTTCTAGCTCCAGACTGGTCTGCTGTTTTAGCTCATTGTAGAAAATCACACACGTACTGCACACACCTGCTTCATTTGTTGCTGTATATCTAATATAAACTCATCTTTGTTTTCTAGAAAAGTTCGTTACATAAGATCAGTGTTTGCTGTATTACTGTAAAAATCTGTTTCCAGCGTGAATTATTTTGAGCACTATTATTTTCTAAAATTAATTGTAGAAAATGGGTGTCAGAAATTACTATTCTTTTTTCTTACAAAATCGGCTTTTTTAAAAAAAAAAGTTTCTTTTTTTTTTTTCTTTTGAAGGAAAGGTACTGAAGACTGAATCTGAATTAATGGCTTGACAAATGCTAGTCATGTTCTCTACCGAAGAACAGCCTTGAGTATTTATGTTCTTTTACTTTTTAAACTGTTCTATGATTCACAGTGATATCTTGCTATAAATTAACATGTTGATATGAACTTAACTGGTGCTTCAAATAAATCAAATGCTCATTTCAGTTTAACATGCTTTATTTATTATTGCACAATTTCTCACCCTGTGAATATTAAGTAACAGTCTATTTTAAAAAGTATCTTTAACTGTTGTAACTTGTAAAAGTTTTAAGCCAGGCGTGGTGGCGCAAGCCTGTAATCCCAGCACTCGGGAGGCTGAGGCAGGAGGATCGGTGCAAGTTTGAGACCAGCCTGGGCTAAAAAAGTGAGCTCCAGGCCAGCCTGACCTGCATAGCGAGACCCTATCTCAAAAAATACCAAAAAAAAAAAAAAGTTTTTCTTCAGGCAAATAGTTGGTAAAACTAAACACACACAATTTTTACTGATGCTTAATTTCTAAAGACTGTTCTAGTAGAATAGTTCTAATCAAGGGAAGGGGTCACTGACATGGCCTTTCTATGGCTCTATACTAACTCAGGCAACATTGTTACTGTTTTTCTTAAACTTCTTGAAACTCCTTAGTTCTATTAACATGTACAAACATAAAACTCTCATAATAGTTTCTGGAGTATATTTCAAAGTATTCTTTATTTTATTAGTTCTATATTTTCATGTGCATGAAATGTATTTCATTAAATAGCCAAAATGATTTCTAAACAAAAAGAAAACAACACTTTTGCTAGTATTTTTTTAGCCCTCCTATATCAATTTCCCTCTAGAACTGTAGATCACAGGCTAAAAAGAATGTAATCACTCATCTATTTAAAAAGAAAACTGTCTAGTCAATAGATAGTATTAGCAAAGAAAAGCATGTGTCTTAAGTCATCTTCATTGTGTAATTTTTATTGCACAATTTTATTCTTGTATTTAATTTTAACATTCTATTTTTAACTACACTTTGAATTCAATAAAAGTAATAATTTCTATAAAGTATGTTTATCCAGAATTCCTCATTGACCTGTGTTATTACAAATAATTTGAGATAGAGTGGATTGGGGTTCATTCCTTGATGGTGGGGCTTCAGGAGCCTAACTGAAGCTCAGGGCGAGTGGCCCAGATGTCCAGCATGTGTTACCAGAGTAGATCTGTGTTACCTGGGAGTACGAGGCTTGGGACATGTAGCTTTTCATTAGCTTCAGAAACTAAAGCTAGACATGTTGAAGAGCGATCATTATCACATATTCTTAAACATTTCTATTTCACTAATACTAGATTTCTTATTTTTCCAACAGAAAATTAACATTTCATTAATCGTCAATACTAACAAACATGGCTAAATTTGAAACCTAATGTTGAAGATACTCAATCTTCAGCTTTATAGAAAAATTTTCTATTCCTGAAGGTCCATGTGTGAAAATATTGCATTATGAATAACAGGCTAAGGAACTGGCAGAAATAAACCAGTAAGCTGATTTAACATGAATGTGTTTTTTTATTGAAATATTTTCTTATCTTATTTAAAGATAGAAAATCCACTATTTGAGAATGCCTAAAAATCTCAACTATAGCCATTAAAATTATTTTCTATTTTTGAATATCTAAAAGATTTGTCAAAATGTATTTCAATCCTTCTTTCCGGTGTAATAGACATCTTCTGATTGCAGAAGCTCATATATTAATGCATTGGTGCTTTAAAATTTATGCCCCAGCTGTGTATTTTTACCTAGTGTTTATATATATATATATATATATATATATATATGTATATATGTATATATGGAAGACCGCATTGATTATAACACATTCAAGTTAGACATCTCATTTTCTAGAAGTAACAGTAAACAGAAGCTATTTAGATTTCAGAAAAAAATGATATGCAAATACCCAAAGTAGTTCACATTACGCTGTTTTTTATTTGTTTGTTTGTTTGTTTGTATGTCTTAATGTATTTGGTTGTTACCGGGTCTTTCTGTGAAGCTTCGACTCATAGCAATCCTCCTATTTTCAGCCTCCCTGGCACTGGCATTAAAGCATAGGCCACTGTTCCCAGACTCTCCCTAGACTCAGCCTATCTTGGTTGTGAGGCCAGCGCTGCATGTGGTATTGGGGAATGAACCGCAGTCCCTAAGCTTGCCTAGACTTGCCTAAGCAGGCGCGTTAGTCTGCTGAGCTATCTGGCTGGACCCCAAAGTGCACCGTTTTGTGCTCGGTTTTCTTTTCCTAGCTTATTCTTCTCTGGCAGACTCCTGTTCCTTCTGATTATTAAGACATTCTCCTATTTCAATCTTCTCTGAAATCACACAGTATTTTCAATGTCACAATTTCTGTGATGCTATCCAAAGAGCTCAGCTGATTCCTTACGGATTGATTTTATTCTTTACTTTTGTAGCTATTTATTTTTTAAATCTTTAGTTCACTTAGTTATTTGGTATATGGTGCCACTATGTAGCTTGCCTTGTAGTGGTCCTCATATCTCAGCCTCCCCAGCTCTGGGATTCTGCGTGCACCACCATGCCCATGTTCGGGTGGCATGACTCCCTCACAGGGGGTGACATCATCTGGGGCCTGCATGGCATGCAATGCAAAGGATCAAGCAGAGGTTCTTTTGCTTGCCAGGCCGGTGCTTATCCCACAGAACTATCTCCCCAGCTCAAAACTAACTTTTCAAACAATTATAATTATTGCAATTTATAAATAAATTTTCAGAAACTGAAGGTAGTGTCTTACAATCCTTCAGTAGCAATATGACAGGATCTGGTTAATCTGTCACATTGTCACATTGCACACAAAGTTCATTTTATTGCTAACCAGTAGGTTTAACATTTTATTTGTAAAACAGTATTACAAAGGTAAGCTTAAGAAACTCAATTATATGTAACTAAAATGTGTCAAATTTTGGAGCCTGGTGTGGTGGCACACGCCTGTAATCCCAGCACTTGGGAGGCTGAGGCAGGAGGATTGGTGTGAGTTCCAGACCAGCCTGGGCTACAAAAGTGAGTTCAAAGCCAGCCTGAACTGCATAGTGAGACCCTGTCTCAAAAAGACAAAAAATAAAAAGTAAAAAATAAAATGTGTCAAATTTTATTGAACTCATGAATTAATCACTCCTAACCAATTTGAACAGTAGTGAAAAAGTAGTGTCCATAGACAATTTAACAAATAGATTCTGAAATATAATTTCTGAAACAGATATTAGAGAGCTTAATATCTGTAAAGCTATATGTCTGTGGAGTTTATTCCATTAGAGATACATCGTTTTCATTTATTTTAGGTCAGTGTCTAGGAGTTAGCTGATAACTTCAAATGTTTAAAACTTTTAATCAGCGGCAAATAGAGGTGTTAACAGATTCTCAAATCAACATAGCACCATAGAAATACAATGTACTATGTACATTTAATTTTTACATTTCTTGAACGTATTGAAATAGGGATAAAGTAAAATTTCGTATTATATTGTCCATTAAATCAATGCATTTAAAATATTATCAGGCAATAAATTTAACTATTAAGGTGATATTTGATTTTTCTTAAATTTAAGACTTAAAGTGTGTGTACATTTTAACTAGAACATGTTCATAAGTAATGTTTTAAGTGTATGATATCTACAGAGCTACTGACACTGTACTGACCACTGTGAACGCAAGCAGCACTGGGCTGGCCTCTGTGTCATGTGATATGCCTCTTTTCAAATATGATCACATATAAAATTTTTAGACTTTTTTTTCTGACAAAGGTAGCACTGTGTATAACTTAGAAGAAAGTAATCTCTATCTGAGAACTCTTTATTCCTTAAAACTTAGATCAACTTAACCTTTGTACATTGCAGAAGCCTTACTATTAACACTGAAACTTCATCCTCACATGGGTATTTCTTTACAGAACGTAAATTTTTGGTTGAGTTCCAGCTTCTCTGTAGCATTATTTGCTGTAATCATTTCAACCATGTCATGGATGAGGTACATGATTATTCCTGTGT
>PVJA010010355.1:43805-57914 GCA_004027025.1 Myocastor coypus
TTTTTTTTTTTTTTTTTTTTTTTTTTTTTTGTCTTTTTGAGACAGGGTCTCGCTATGGCTATGCAGTTGAGGCTGGTCCTGAGCTCACTTTTGTAGCCCAGGCTGGTCTCCAACTCGCACCAATCCTCCTGCCTCAGCCTCCCAAGTGCTGGGATTACAGGCGTGCGCCACCACGCCCGGCTTAGCAGACCCATTTCTGACTCGCCTTTTCATTCTAAATTCCAAAAATAATTTTGATTTTTTTTGACAGCATCATGTGTTGTGCAGAAAATCTCGTGGACATTCTAGGCCACGTGTACTGTTATAACTCCATACTCTCTTCAGAGCCACTTCTTCCCTATGTAAAAGTATCAAGGAGTAATCTAACACCATGCTGAGCTGTGATCAGGAAAATATACTTTATTAGCAAACATAATGAAATAAATAATTCATTTGCTCTGCTATTTTTTTCAGTAAAGAGAAGTAAGGCAAACTAGGACAATCCGATGAGTGGAATGTTTATCTTCCTGTTCTGAGTCCTGTTTGAGTTATGATTGCATGGGGACCTACAAATGGATATCAGGAGTAAAATATTGGACAAGAGCAGTAAGAGAAATCAGTGACCTTGTGGGTTAAGTGATTGAGCTCAAGCACATCTTATTATTTACTTATTATTACTTACCATTTACTTATACGCATTCGCTCTGCTTCTCCCAGCTCTCCAAATTTACTTATTGGGGAAAATTAAGGGAATATTTGACTCAGGAGTATCTACTGCTACACTTTTAGAGCGCTGATGGATGTATCCACAAAGCAGCTCCTTTCTTCCCAACTTTTTCTATTGGGTTCAAGTAATTAGTAGAAAAGATTTTTTAAATCTTTTTAAAAATCTTTTTTAATAAAGGTTTCGCACATGTATCTGAGCCAGATAACCTATACCCAAATGAGATATTTTGCTTAGTGATAGATAGAGATAAAATAAACAACAGCCCCAAAATTTGTTTTTCTTTAAATGTAATACGCATTAGGTGACCCAATGTTCAAGGTCAGTATTTCTGAAATTCTTTGCTCTTTGGTAACCTGGATGTATCTCTCCTCAAAAATTTAAATTTGCTTTTTCATAGGCAAGTATGCACTTATATAAAAATTAGTAAACATTTACAAAAAAAAATTCGTTTTCAAAAAATAAATCATTGTAGTAAAGACATGTTTTTGGACATTTTCAACTAAACAACAGATTTTTTTTTTTTTTTTTTTTTTTGGTAACAAAAAGTATCATCTTGTTAAGAGCAGACTTCCTAGTTACCTTTCTCCTTCAGATTAGACCATTTGACAGGGAGAATTAGTTTATTTTGCAGACTAGTTCTTTCTTAGTTTGTAATTTTTTGTCTGACTTTGAATATGTTAATTCTAAATGGTATTTTGTGTTAACAGAATAAAATTTAAAACATCACATACTTAAATAATAGTTTTAAAATGACTTTCAAAGAGTGCTACTATTATGGCTGGAATTCTCTATTTTCTCGATCAAAAATTTCTATCATAGATATTATATCTGAGCTGTGATTATTGTTTAATTGTTTTTTTCTCCTAGTCTTACAACACTCTTAATTGCTGCATTCTGAGTATTCACTTGATCATGTTTTATTCAATATTACTTGAAATGTTTAAGATCTAGAGTAAAGCAAAAGAACTTAAGAAACCAAAATGAATTATACATAGAAAGTTGCTTATTGACTTAAGATTTTTATAAAAGTTTCCAATGTGACCTTCTCTCTAGATGTAAAACTATCTCTCACAAATTTGAAATAGTTTTCACCTCAAGGGAAATGTGTCAAAGACTATCACATACAGAATTCAACACGGTTTTGAAAATCTTCTGAAGTTTCAAAGTTATAAGTTCATTTCAAGATGTAATCGATGTTGATATGTTTTTCAATAAGATATGTTTTAATATTGTACACAGTAATAATACCATATATTAGATTGTGCTATTGAGTGAAAATTCATTGTCAACTGGTTAGTTAAGAATATTGTGACTTTTCTATTTTATGTAAAATTATGCTTTTCATTATACTTACTTTCTAAGAGGACAATGACCTCAATATTTATGATTTTTCATTAGTATCACTCTTGCTCCTTGATTTTGTATTTTTTAAAAGAGTAAAGTATACAAGATAATAAAGTCAAAATTCATACAACCTAATTTCCTTACTTTTATCAAGAAGTTTGACTTTTAAAATATATTGCTTTAAAAATTATAGAAATAGTTGTAATTCCAACAATTTACAAAGAGCAAGAATTCTTTTGAAAATTGTTATGTTTTAAAATTCTTTAATGTTACAGATATGTTCATGGGAGTTATGAATATAAAAGTGAAGAACTTTTTAACAGATGGTTGGTAGAGACTCTGCTTTTTATTTAGAGTAACCTCTTCTGCTATAATTTACATCTGCATCTGTTGTGACTGTGATTATTCAAGCCTTTGTTTTGCTTATAGGACAAAATCCTTAGAATTGTAGTGAGTCATATTGTGATTTCAACATTTGGTCTTTAAAAGTTAAACAAATAAGTATATGCAGAGATCCTCATTCATAGACTGAGATTATACATGAGAAGACTGAGTACAGTATTCTTATCAAAAAGTAATGACATCCTAATAAGAGAACTAGACATGAGGATTCCACCTAGGTATGCTGCACTTATATAAACCTGGCTATTATTCTTATTCTTATTCTTCAAAAATTAAAACAAAGTTAAAAGATAGGGATACATTACCTTCAATTCAGGGTTCAAAATATATTATATAATACTGGCTATATTTATAGAAATAATGTAAAATAAATTCTGGTTTGGCAAAGCAATCCAAATGTCATCATCTCTTACTTGAATAAGTTAATATAAAGTTATTCCAAAATTTTAAAAGTCTGAATAAATATGTTACTCTGAATTTAAAAACGTCAGAACAAAAAGCCAAACTTAGCTCATATATTTATTTGTGATTTGGGGCACATTGAAGAACAATATACTATTTCACTCATAAGAATGATGACAATTGTGGTATTCAATTTAATTTTAATTTTTAATTAAATTTTAAAATTTAATTTTAAATTTTATTTATTTGTTGAACCTTTTTTCATCAGTGGAGATTAAACCTAGGACCTTCTTACTAAGCTATATCGTCAGCTTTTTGTTAAAAAAAATTTTTTTTTTAGTTTTCAGACAAAGTCTTTCTAGATCATTAAGTAGACCATGATAGGCTTGAACCAGTGGTCTTCCTGCCTCAGAATCTCAGAGCACTGGGGATACAGACAGGAACCCTCACTTGTTCTATTTGTTCTTAATAAATATAAGGGTAAGTTTTAACATTATTATACTTTTCGAATGGTAGTAAGCTAGAATGTCAACAGCAACAACCCGACAGGTCCCTGTCGTAGCGGGCCATGCTGTCTACTCTAGGGTATCTACTTAACGGCATTTGTACTCCACACTTGTACAACTTGAAACACCTCCCACCCAGCATCCAGCAAACAAAACGATGGCTCTGGCTATGCCACACGCCCCCCATTAGCTGATATTGCCTCCAGTAGAAAAAATAGAAACAAAAACCACTAAAGCAAACTTCAATTCTGAAGTGTTCAAAGATATAATAAATTTCAGCGATATGCAATAATATTCAAATTTTGAGCAATATATTAATATACTATAATTTAAAAAATGTATTTCTTTAGCCAAGATTCCAATTCGATTTAATAATAATTCAGTTCATTATCATGGAACAAAATTGAATTGGCTTCTAAGTCAGAGGAAGAGAGAAACAAATTTTGTCAAAGTGAACCACACTAAATTTACATTTATTCAAATTATCATACAAATTCTTCAAACCAGTACTCACCTGGAAGGTGTAATATTTGCTTTATTTTATTTTTGTTTTTATCTTTTTACATTTGCTTTAAATTAACTTTATGAGATGGATCCTGGAACTCTGTGACTTATAATAACTGAGAAAATTTCCAAGCCTAAGTTTTCTTGCCTAACACTATGTACAAACAAATCATTTCATGAATACAAGTTTTCCAGTGTTATAATCAGACATTCTGATTTAGTAAACATGAATATGCACTTTTCAGGTACTGTAGAAATTTTTAATGTAGTGATTCTATTGTAGTCTCAGAAACTCAGGAATTTCACGTGCAAAATATGCTGAAAATGAAGCTGTTTGGAAACATTCCATTAATTCTACCCCAAAGGTGAAGAAGAATCCCTATTCAATGTTGAAAAGGACCATGTTTATTGCTTGAGTTCCCATCAATTCTTTGAAGAAAATATGGCTTGACCATATGAAAGACTGTGTGTAGCTCCAGTTTTGTAATCATTGTTATTCAATGTAATGAATTATATTGCCTAAATAATCCCAATTTTCAATAAAAATTGATAGATAGATATAGATAGATAGATAGATAGATAGATAGATAGATAGATAGAGTTATAGAAACCTAATTTTGTTTATCGTATTTCTAACTCTATCTTGTCCAGACTGATTTAAATGTATCTACCTCCCTTAACTCCAATTCTTTCAGTTCTGTCTCCTTCACCAATTCATCAAGACTCTTCTCAAGAGGAGGTAAGGGGAAGTAAAAATATTTAAGATGTGTCATGTGCATGTAACAAGTGCCTATAGTGAAGTGAGCATTGTGTGACACAAATATGAGCTAAAATAACATTAATAATAGCAACAGTCAGATGAGGAAAGGGGATTAAGAGATGGAAGGAGGACATGAGTAGGGAGAAGGGGATAAAAGAGAATCAAGGTGTGTTATGGCCCTGTACTTACTCTCTAGGATGACTGTAAACTTCATGTACTACCATTATGTGCAAATAAAACAAAATTTTAAAAAGATGTAGCATAAAAAGATGTAGCATATGTGTAACAGCTCCCTACTATGAAGTTATTCACTATATATTATTAATCATATACTAGCAACAAAAAAGAAATAAATCTTTATCTAATGAAAAAGATGCATGGAAAGAAACATGTACATACTGCAAAGCAGATGAAAGAGCTATGTGTTTAACCACTCCTAAGCCTTTTATCTGTTTCCTCCTCTTTTCTCTCCTCATTTGGTCCCACCACCAAAATGTGCTTCATAATATGAAATCTCTTTATTAGGACTTTACTTCTCACCTGTTTCTGAGACACTGCTCTATTTCACCAATCTTTGGTTTGTTTGTTTGTTTATGGTGCAAGGGATTGAACTCAGGAACCTGCACTTGCCAGGCAAGCACTTATTTGTGGTCTCTATTTAAAATCTGTTTGTTTAAAAACAAAATAAATCCCAACATGTCAGTGTTGTAATGTTAATGATAACATTTCTTGTCAGAAAGAATTAAATATGTAAACAAGTGGATCTCCAGCGGTTCTCAACCTGTGGGTTGCGACCTCAGTGGGGGTCAAATGACCAAAACACAGGGGTCACCTAAAGCCATTGGAAAATACATATTTTATTTTATTGTTTTATTCTGAATCATAACTGTAGCAAAATTACAGTTTTGAAGTAATCACCAAAATTATTTTTTGGTTTGGGGGTCACCGTAACATGAGGAACTGTATTTCGGGGTCACGGCATCAGAAAGGTTGAGAACCACTGAATACCATCCGACTTAGAGAACTGCAGCATGGTGAGATACCTGTAAGAATTAGTAATACTGTGAAAGTATAGTCATGCCAATAATGTACAAGAATGGCTATAAATCTGGAGAGGCATGTTTTCTATCAAAACAAATTTGATGATGGTTTCCACTTGACAACCTTAGTATTAAATATATAAAGTATTAAATATATAAACATTAGTATTAAATATATAAAGACATTAGTATTAAATATATAAAGACAATAGCCATGTGTAGAATTAGAAAAAAAGTTGTCCTTTTTTAACGTACAGAGTAACTATTAAAAATTTGAGTGTATCTGATACTGTGCCAAATTATATATATTTTTGAAAAGTCAATGGACTTAGTCTTATCTAAAATTACTCTACTCACATTGGTTAGAATTTTCTTGACAATAAAAAGAAAACTCTTTCTGCATTTAAGGGTATAAGTTCTTTTGTTGAGTATGAATGTAAGTGACCAACCTTTGCTATCATTAGTGATTAAACTGTGAAATTTATCAACTAAATATTTCATATTAAATATTTATTTGAGTAAACTTATTTAATTAAACATACTAGTAATCAATAGAAAATAAAAAACCAATAGAAATTGGTTGGAATTTTCTCAACAATGAAAAAAAATGTTTTGAAGTATTAAGGTGCAATTTCATTCTATAGTTTTAGCATTTTGCATTTATATGCCTAACAGAAATATTTACTGCTAAAGTGATATTTACTATAAAGTATAAAAGTAATACTTGTGATGTTAAATGTGATACATGAGCAAAACATTTATAGAAATATTGTAAGCAACGTGGCCAACATCATGAATAATGCTCTCAGTTTGTATTTATCATAATACTATCATTATCTTAAAAAGGGCTTGATAATTTCTTCTTTAAAAATTTACTTATTTATTTATTTGCTGTAGGGTCTAAATATACAGCTCAGATCCACAGTAATCCTCCTGTCTCAGCCTCCTTGGTGCTGGGACTACAGCCATGCACCATCATGCCCAATTTTTATTTCTGGGGCCAGCACAGCGTGCCTAGCTTCCAGAATTGGCACGGAATGTGGTACAAAGGATTAAACTCAGTTCCTTGCTTTTTCCAGCCAAGTGCTTAAGCCACTGAACTATCTTTCCAGCTCTGATAATTTATTTTAAAAGGCAATTATTTTAGTGTGCTAAAACTTACTTATTAAATACAGTGTTAATTTAGTTGGTTTCAATATGATTTTTCAAAGTAAAAACAGGAAGAATGTTGATATTCTGATAGGCTACATTAGTGGCAAGCTGTAGATCCCTAGCGTATGACAGCATACACAAGACAATTCATCTTGCTACATTTGTAAACAATAATAAAATTAGCTTTAGTTTCTGCTAATTGAAAAATCAATCAACAAATGTCAATAAGATGTAATTTTTGCTAAAATTGTTAAAAATCCTTTCTGCAACCACAGGATTTATGTTCTTTTAGTGATCTCAAATGCTAGTGACCAAACTTGATTGTCATTAGTGTTTAAAGTATGAGACACTTCAACTAAATATTTCATGTTATGACAATGTAATTGAAGCATGTTTAAATCATGTAATCCTAAAGACTGGCCAGATAGTTCAACAGACTAAAGCCCTTGCTTAGCCAGAAGCAGGGACAGGAGTTCTATCGCCATCCTATTGTGTTGGACCCACCCACCCCGTGCTGAGAAGGCAACTGAGACTGGGCATAGCAGTACATGCCTGTAATTCCAGGACGTGGGAGGCTGAAAACGGGAGGATCTCTATGAGTACGGTCTGTGTAGTGAGACCCAGTAGACCCTGTATTACATACATATGTACATACATGCAGTACACTTCTAACATGATTCTTCCCCAGTTATAAAATTTATTCAATGGTCGCATTTTAAGGCAAAAAAATGATATTATTCCATCAATATTATTTAAAATATTTTACGTTTATGAAATAGTTATTAATAATAACTAAAAATAAAGTGTGAGAGTGATTTGGATAATTTATAAGGCAGGCTTGTGTAAGATCTAAATAAACGCTTTTCAATAATTTATGAGAGACTTATTATAATTAAATAAATATATTTAAATTAACTATATTGATGAGAAACATGAATGATTGAATTCAAAAGATTTTATGGCAGTAAAGAGTGGAATTCTATATATAGAGGTAAATCTTAATCACAAATGCAAAGTCAAAAATCAAATCTGTTATAAGATTGTGTTTCATAAGGAAAATCATTAGTAAAAATGTAAGTGAATTTAAAAGATAAATATCATGAACCTTTCAAAAGATGATAAAGCACTATTCTGACTGAAACAATGGTAAACTTAGGTCATTCATAGGACAGTACATGAAGTGGGAGACCATAACGTCGAGTGAAAAAATCAGAAGCATAAGACCAAATATCACATCGTGTCTCTCAAATGAGGAACTCAAATAATAAATAAAGAGCAAAATGAGAGATAGGTCATTGGAAGTAGGGAGAGAGATCTTTCTCAAAGGAGAAGGGAATCAACTGATGAAAGGGAGAGAGCTGGGGAGATAGTTCAGTAGAACAAGTGCTTGCCTGGCAAGAGTTCAATCACTGGTACCACAAAAAAAAAAAAAAAAAAAAAAGCTAGGGAGAGAAAAGTAATGAAATAAAAGGGCATAAAATGAATTATGTACCTGTACTGGCTCCCTAGAAGAGTGTCAAAATTGTTTCCATCAAACATACACTAATGGGAAGCCTCTAACAACTCGATGTTAATTTAATATATTTTAAGAAATATTTTTAAGATACAAAAATATTTCAAAACAATTCCCAGGAAAAAATCTTAAGCATTTTTTCTCCATTAAGTTTTTATCCTTTAAAACTTTACAACCTTTATCTAACAACAAAGATAAAGAGTAGCATATGAATAAAATTCAATTTGAAAATTACATTGCAGGTTTGACTTTTGATGATGAAAACTAAGTATGTGATAATTCACAGAGGGTTTTTTTAATTTTTTATATTATAGGGAAGGGTCAACAGGCTGTTCAGGGTCTCACTACTAGATCAGAGTCATAGTGATCCACCTATTTACAGCTTTCCAAGAGCTAGGATTGTAGGTGCATGCCACCATGCCCAGTCTCAATTGCCAACTCTGCGCCCCAGGGGTGGTGCCAGCACGGCAGGCCCAGGGATGGAAAACCCTGGGCCCTGTGCCTGCTTGCAGGTGTTTTAATCTGCTGAGCTATCTGGTTGGCCCTAATTATACAGTTCTATGTAACAGGAAAAATCAAGTAGTGCTAAGCAGCAAGCATAATTTGATATGAGTAGTTGAAAACAGGTCACTTTTATATTGATGAATAAAAGTCAGTGGATTCATTCACTTCAGAGAATCATAGATGCATACATGCTATCATCAGTGTTATTAATCTATACACTGAGTGTTTATACTGTGATTGAGGAAGGCGTTAAAGACATTAAGAAACTGATGTTTAGTAGAATATGAACTTCTTTGAAGGTCATGTAACAAACAGAAGATAGAGGCATAACTTTGGTTTGGAAAGCTTCCACTGATTCTACATAGATTTATTATAGGTCTTCTGTGTCCCGGGTGCCTTTAATTCTAAGAAAATTGCTAAAAAGGCAAAATTTGCCCCATTCAACCTTCAAGATAGTTCATTTCCCTGTATCAGAAAAATTGTTAAAATATGCATCTAACCTGCTTCTATTTGTTTCAGTGAATGTAATGTACCTATACTACGTGCACCAAGTCAGGGCAGCTGGTGGTTGAGCTCTGTTTCTCACATCTACTTCAAATGTCTTCTGACTATGCAACAAAATGATGATACAGATTTTTATATGTCTTGAACATACTATTAATTCATAGTGTACAACTTAGGATTCCAAATGTATACAATTACCCTCTTCAAGGCTCTAGGAAAACCTGCATGCTTCTGTAATTTGGGGAGAAATAAAGTATTTCTTGCACAGCTGTCTTCAGGAAGAAAACTGACCGTGGCTGTCAGAATGCCCTTGTGGTGTCACCCATCAATTATTAAGACAGCTGAAATAAAGAGATCGCCCATGGTGTGTTCAGTTAACTTGCACGTGTAGACAAGGTGCTGCATAGAATCCAGAGATTAGTTGACAGCTGGCTTAATTAAAGAACAACACATATGATAACAGAGTTTCCATTGATTAACATGCCTCAAGAAAGACATGCGTATGATTAAATAAAAAGCCTTATAGTTTTGCCTAAAATCTCACTATGTTTCCTTGTAAACATGACATGCTGGAGAAAATGGAATGAAAACATGTATATAAAGGATTTATGAACAAGGGAAGTTAGAAATAACTAGAAGTTGTTTATGAAGCTGGAAATGAATATTTTAATCATATTTTACTCAGCTTTAACAATAAATAGGAAGGTGTCATAGTAAGGAACATCTATTATTACAATCTTAAAACTATTTTTGCAATGTGTGCATGGAAAGTCAATTGATTTCATTCTATTTGTAATGTTTACTCACTCTGTATCTTATAATTTTGCAATTATAAAGTTTACAGGGAACAGAACTGGCCAAGGAGTTGAAATGAAATGCATACAAAAATCATAAGAGAAGGTTTTCCTTGAATTAGTCACAAGATTTATAATTTTCAAAATTTTTCTTTATACTGAATATTGGTAACTTTTCTACCCAACTCTTCTCTAATATGTGGAATGTGATGGCTTTCCTGAATTCTTTGTCATTTTATCTTACCTTTGTGAATGAGAATGGCTGTGATAATTTAGACAAGTGACTGTGGCATGATTTTGAGGATAGGAGAGCTGTCACTGTTGAAACCTCTGTTTCTCCAAGAGTCAGAAACTTTGACCAGGCTTATTATTTCATTGCACTGTGGTGACACAGAAGGTAATGCAAGAGATCTTAAATCACAGTGCTGACTCTCACATTTCCATTTTGGAAATGACATATGAGAAGCAAATCAATATGATAAACTTCCATAAGTGAAGCATTTACTCAGAGCAAACTACAGATTCTGACTGAATTGAACACTAGCTATTGCAGTTTAATGCCTTCACATGCTTTCTCTTGGTCTTACTACCAATATCACCCAAGTTGAGGATATAAAACTTGTTCTTCATTATTGTAACAAATAATTACTCCTAATGTATAAAAAAAAATTAGGAGAAAGTAATCTAAACCAACTTCAAAAAATATGGTTAATATAAAGTCAAAACAGATATTAATTGACTTTTAGCATGTGCTAAATCCATGTATCTCTACATAGCTATCAATATACATTTTGTGTGTAGTATGTAAAATCATGTTGATATATAAAACTACATGTATAGTAATACATACACATGTATGCACAAGAATCCTCTCTAAATCTTTTTATATGTTACCTTATTTAATCATGACAATAAGACTATACTTTCAGTTCTCATTATATTTTAAATATTAAATTGTACTTGTGTTATAGATAAAACATTTAAACACAGTAGTTATATATTTTAGCACATGCTATGCAACTTATAAGTATAATTTGTTTTACCTACTTATGGTCTTTTATTAATTTTTAATGCAAATAAAAGAGTAAAAAAGCATAAAGAGAAAAAATGCAGAATTTCACTAATTAAAAGAAGGAAATTCAACAATGGTTTTTACATTGCATATAATTGGCTTCAAATTAGTTGTTCAGTATAAATACAAAGGTTGTGATTCAAGTAAAATCTTAACAGAATAGGTCTAGAGTATGTAATCGTGCATACAATAATTTTCTTGCTAGCTTTTCTTTCTTTACTGGTTCTGGAATTGAACTCAGGGCTTTACACTTGCCAGGCAGGATCCATTCCACAGAGCTGTATATTAAGCCCCAAACAATAATTTTCCTGAGGACAATTGACAAATTAAGTATTTAAGAGAGTTAGAATGAAATTTTAAGCTATTTGTCCCATATTTTGCTCCTTCTGCTTAATTTAGTGTCTCAGCTTTCTCATTAGTAAGTTGGTGCAGGTATATTCCTCACTTTGGGAAATGATGGAATGATTAAATGTGCAAATATATATCAAACTTTAAGTACTTTTCTTGGCAGTAGTAAATACTCTTAAATGATGTTGCATTTACAGTTTTACAATTAAAATTCACAAACACATCTTAGATGATTTGTATACAACAACTTTCAAACTATTACATATAAATTTGCTCAAGTTTTATATAATAAGAAAAACAGGGAGATGTCTCAGTGGTCTAAAGTGCCTGCTTAGGCAAAGTTAGACAACCGGAGGGACCACTGTTCAATCCCTGGCACTACATGCTGCACCTGCCCAACCCCCAGGGCAGGCTGAGCCAGCCATTAAAAAAAAAAAAAAGAAAAAGAAAAACACAACCAAGTATCTACACAAATCTGAAGATACTTGATACATTAGGAAGCTACGCAGAACTCACACTATTTCTCTATCACACAGATTGCAAATTCTGAAAGCATTTCAAAACCTCCCAGATCCAATGGAAACATAGGCATTTCTCTGAATTCAACTTTAATGAACTGTCGGTTCAAACTTTTAAAAGAAATATTTTAAGTACTATATACAATCTGATACTATACAGCTTGTTGTCTGCAGAACTTGGTATCTGAATTAACTAAGCAATCAGAGAATCTGTGTCACACTGAGGCACTGGATGGAAGGAAAGCCAATCTTACAATAAGCCTGGATTTTAGCCCTTGGCAAAAGGACACAGCTTTAATTAGCAGAGAAAATAATTTCTAAATGAATTGTTTATACAATTCCTGTTTGTCAGCAAATTGCAAAGTGCCTTGAGCCTCATAGAATATAAGGAATCGTAGAACTTATGAAATATGTTTGCAATAAAAGTGCTTTCAATAATAAAAGAGTAAACTAGCACAAATTAGGACCTCACGTCTCAAAGCTATAATGAAGGGGACACTTTCAAGAAACATTCATTTTGAAATGTGCTGCACTGGCTGAGATCACAAGGAAAGTCGTCAAGCTGGAAGAGGTCTCCTAGGAACACAGTGTGTTTGTGGAAGACACAGCAGCGCAAGTCCACCATGATGGACATGGGCTCCAAGCTTCCCAGAAGGTGGTGGATCACAAAAGTGATCACAGAAAGGCAAACAATAAAAGGTTTACTCCAAAGTAAAAATGTAGATTTGTAGGTCAAGAACAGAGTCTACTTGGAACTAAAATTTTGGTTTAAAGAGTTTTACAAATTCATTGAAATATAAGGGGGAGGGGAGGAGATGAATAGGACAAGATGATTTCATGAAACCACCCGTGGTTCATATTGACTATAAGCAATAGATCACAAGTTAGGTGTCTAGCGAAAATAATTTTAGTTAATACTGTACTATTTGTTCTTACTTTATAATAAGTTATGTACTTTCCTATGTGTATTGTCTTGAGATGACTGACCATAGCCATGGAATGCTAATGCAACTAAGGACATTATTTGATCCTTCTACTCTTTAAAAATTTTTTAGTTTTTAACTAATGGATATAACCATCAAGGAACATATATATTTTACAGAGACACTGTGTGATAACTTTCCTTAAAAATTATCCTTCTTGGGGCCAGGGAAATAGCTCAGTAGAATAAGCACCTGCCTGGCAAGGGCAATGTTCTGACTTCAATCCCTGGGGATATATATATATATCTTGCATTCTATTTCCCGGATGTTTTCCTCTCCTCTCCTCTCCTCTCCTCTCCTCTCCTCTCCTCTCTTAGCCTTTCCTGTCCTTTCCTTTTCAAGTTAATACACATTTTCCATAGTCTATGTGGGAGGTTAGTTCACGCACATAACCTATCTTAATTTGTTTTATCATCTTTGCCTACCCGCTGTCTCTATTTCCTCATACCATTTCAAAAGATGAAGCTCCCTGTCTCTTGTTACTGTGTGTATCTTTTATTGTAGCTTTTGATTCCTGATATGAAACACCTTTGCTCCCATTTGTCCCTCACCATATCCACACAGCTTTCTTTACTTTGCCAGTGGTTCTCAACCTGTGGGTCACGAACCCAAGGGGGAGGGTGTCGAATGACCAAAACACAGGGTTCGCCTAAAGCCATTGGAAAATACATATTTAAACCCATGCTATGCCATGGTGAAATGTTATTTATTGGAATTAGTAATAAATATTTCTCAACATATAATTAAACATTGTTTTTGTGATTAATCACTATGTTTAAATTATGTTTGAGCCGGGCGTGGTGGCGCATGCCTATAATCCCAGCACTCGGGAGGCTGAGGCAGGAGGATCAGTGCGAGTTCGAGACCAGCCCGGGCTACAAAAGTGAGCTCAAGGCCAGCCTCAACTTCATAGTGAGACCCTGTCTCAAAAAAAGACAAAAAAAAAAAAATTATGCTTGATTTGTAGCAATGAGAATACATAATGCATATCAGGTATTTACATTCCGAATCATAACTGTAACAAAATTACAGTTTTGAAGTAGCCACCAAAATTATT
>PVJA010010356.1:0-57756 GCA_004027025.1 Myocastor coypus
TAGCTACCTCATTTTACCTAATGGAATGTGAGACACTGACATGTGCATTTCTTCAGCAATGACTGTCAGTTTTATACTATTTTTTCCATATTTAACTACATTTAATTCTATTTGATATCATAACAATAATTCAATTGTAATTTTGTCAATTATGAGTCATTATAGGGAAATCTGCCATATATTTCATTTAAGAAAACAAAATATATTCACACCAGTTGTTCACTCTAGGCAAAACAAATTCTCAGTTAATATTTTGGCTCACATTATATGTTTCTTGCTAAGCTCATTATTCATGAAAAAGTTAGGGTTAGTATAAAAATATCTTATTTTGATAATATTGTGAAATATTAAGTTCCTATAATATTTTACAGTAAGTAACTCCAATGACATTTTCAGATTAGCACTACATTTCCTAACTGTGCTATAATTTACATATATGTCTATATCTATCTATCTATCTATCTACCACTGTCAAGTGTATGATTTCTTTTCAAATTTCATATTTCTATAAACAATGTCCTGCTGGATATTGTCATGGCAGCACTGTGGCTCCAAATTTAATATTTTCTTAGAAAACCTGTCCTGGACAAGAGTTACTGTGTCCATACACGTGCGTATTTTGGAGCTTTGAGCCATAATGGTAATGCTGTAAAAATATCCTGATACCTGTGTCTGTCATTTCTAACCTCTAGAGATCCGCTTCCTTGTAACTGTTGTATGCAGAGCCCGTTCCACCAGGCAGTTGCTGACTCAGATTCTCCTTCCTCAGACCTCTGTCTAACTCAGAACCTCTCAGTGGTATGGCCATGGCTTTTCAGGGCTAACTGCCTTTACAGACAAAGCTGTGAAGTGTGGAGGAATCCATTTGTGTGGACGGGTGAAGCTGATAGTTATTATGTTTTCAAACTTCAACCAGAGTAGGCTCCATAAATGAGAATGTAAATATACGGGTGCAGGATGGTGCCCGTCATTCCCATCCACAGGCTTTGCTTTCTCTAATTGCTCGATTTCACACGCACATATAGCCTTAGAGGGAAGACTTGCAGCCATCTTGAGAAATCAAGGCACTTAGGAGAAGATCGTGGAAGTCGGAACTTAAGGTACTGAGAAGCATTTTCGTAGCACAATGTTCATAAAGCTGTACTATGCTGCAACTCTACTATGCGTGCCTTCACTGCTCAAGGTTTACACTGTTTTCAAGGATTTAGACTGAGATGTAGGTGTTTTTTTTTAAATAGAACATTGTATACGAGCCTACACGCATACTCTCCTGTCTTACAATTCGTCATTCCAATTTGTCTAAAATATCTATTGTAAGGCACAACTATTCCACTTGTTTACATATTGGTTCATAAAAGCAAGATGTCTTACTAATGCAGTATCAACTTTCACATTTATGATGTCTCATCATTGATAATGGGCTAGCTGAGATCTCCTTTATTTGTAGGTGATAAGGAAGAAGAAATTTAATATTATAAAAATGACCACTTGAACTTATAATACACTTGCCAAAAAAGTTGTTAACAGGTAAATATTTGAGTGAGAAGGAAGTGAAAATTTTCAACGGAATTAAATCAAAGTATGTTCATATTCCTCGAATATAACAAAATAATCAACTTTGTGAATTACCTTTAAAATTGCATAAACACTGACCAAAGATAAATAAGATCCTATTAATTTTTTCATGAGCTCTGTCTGAGATTCAAGAAGCATATTCAAGTAAAAATGATACTAGGAGCCCATTAAGGTTCTAAGCAGAAATAAATTCAGTACATGTTACATTAAGCACACACACAGAGAGACACACACACTAGAAATAAATATGGTAAAGAATCAATAATTATGTTCACCACTTCTTTTAACATATACTTTAAAATAGTTTCCAAGATTCACACATTTTCTTTTAAAGCTAAAGAAGAGGCCACCATTGCCTTGTCACACCGTGAGTGGTGACAGGAGAGGAGAGGTAGGAGGGAGGGTTTCAGTGATGTTCAGAAGCAGCAGAGTACACCGAGAATGGAGACTCTGGAGATGACCCAGGAGATGACCGTGTCAGCCCGAGAAGCTGGAGGCCCCAGAATAACAGGTACCACATCACCAATGCCAGCCCTTTACCCGAAGTCTGGATGCTCCTTCCTGCGGAGTCCCAGGTGGGATTCGGTGCTGGATGCACTGTGGAACTGGCTCTCCCAAGGCAGTCTCTGTGGGGCTTTTATTCTAGTTCGGCTCTCAGCCCCTTGGATGTTTACGTGCACAAATAGGGTGTGTCACCTCTGCTCAGTGCTGTGACCTACATAGCAAACATATCTGGAAGTACCCGCAGTACATACCAGATCTGAGTTTCGCTATACAACTACCCCTCACAGGGAAGACCACATGACTTGTTTATCAGAATGGAAGGTACCATTTTCTTTGATTTATTTTACTATGCTTATAACATTACTGGATTCATTGTGTGGATTCTTTCTTTGGTCCCAAGAATTAAACTCAATACTTCATGGCTGGCAAGCAGGCACTGTGCCACTAGCTATAATGCTGGCCCTCACATAGGTCTGATGATATGCCATCGGTGATGTCATGTCAATCAGTGTAGGAAGACAAAACATGAATTGTTTATATGTTCTCAGCAAGAATTTCAACAGACTTTGGATATTTTACGTGTGGAATAATCCATATCTTCATGCCTGAAAGAGCAGGGCAAGTTCTTGCTCTGCCTGGATTTGGTTGTTGTGGTTTTCCAATGACCTTGCATAGGTCATAAGAAACACCTGAAACTCCACTGGAAGATCTGCACTTCCAGCAGGGTCACCCTGCCCTCCACGGAGGAACTGAGGAGCAGTAGCTTAGTTTTCTCTTCACTGCGTGCACCAGACACCTCCATGCTTACAGTAATTTCTCATGACGCATGGTACTTCAGAGACTTGAAGGTCCCAGATGACTTTGATGGCTTTTCAGATTCCAGTTGGTGAAATCGTTTGTGTTTGTATCCCTTTCTGGAACTGACATGTGGAAGAACATATAAAATAGGAGGAAACTTTTTGTTAGTTTGCTCTGATAGGTAACAGGGGATTGTATATTCTAATTTCTAGCTATTTCTCAAAGCTTTGACTCAAGAATCTTAGCATTGGGGGAAATAGTACCATGGGTTTGCTAATAGATAAGAGCATACATTGTTTCACTGAAATAAGCTATTATGTGATGAATAAGCTTATGTCTGCTTCATTGCACTGGGTATTGTAGTTTACAGGTGCGTAAGAACAAAGACAATGAAGACGAGTGGAAGGAAAGGGGGAAATGGGGTTGGCGAGTTACCTCAGTGGTCTAAAGCACCTGCTCGAACAGGCACAGTACACCCTGGTCCAACCTTGCACATCACATGCTGCATCAGCCCTGCACTCAGGGTCGGCTGAGCCAGTGAAGAAAGAAAGAAAGAAAGAAAGAGGACAAGGCAGTAGATCTCTCCTGATAGAGTCCTCCATATGGAGCCACAAGAAAAAGGGCAAAAGTGAGCAGGTGAGGAGTAAGGGAAGGGGAAAGAAGCGCAATAGCAGGGGCCAGCGAGATGACTCAGTGGTCCAAAGCACCTGCTTAGGAAAGCGGAGGCAACTGCAGAACTGCAGTTCGATCCCTTGCACCACATGCTGTGCCAGCCCCAGCCCCAGGGCAGGCTGAGCGGGCTGTAACAATACAAATAGGAAGAAGTGCAATAGCACTATGCCAAGAACATCACCCTAAAATCCCAACGCGTGTAAACCTTCCATGGGCAGTGACCAATAAGATCCACACGCATGGAAATAAGGAAGGGGAACCAGAGCGAGATAGAAGGCTGGCAGGAGGGAGGACGGGGGAACAGAGGGTTAGCACAAGGAACAGGACGTGGCATGCTCGTGTACCCATTCCCGACATGACTGCAAATGGCAGGTGCTCCAAACAGGTACTAGAATTGCAAAGCATCTGCAGTCTTCTGGAGAGCTTTAGCCTCGCCCCCAGGTATTGCCAAATAACAGTGAAGTTGCATCATCCAATGATGATTACCTTGCTGCCTGACTCAGCTGTTTCTGGAGGATAGAGAAATGTTAAGATCAGCGAATTCCATCAGCCTATGCTAATTGTCATGCTCCTTTCACCTTGAAATGTACTCTGATGTCTGTAGCCTAGCTCGGGGTGATGACTTGACGATGAACGAACCATTCTATAAATCCACAGACACTAATTTCACAGAAGAATTCCATGCAGAATAGTTGGTTCTGTACCCTGTGTGTGTTTATTTGAGAAATGTCGAATTATTCTTCATTCCATGGCAGTAGTAATCACATACAGTCACCCTGCCTCCAGGGTACAGGCTGAGCACCACGGGGAATGTTGGCACAGTGGGTTCTCAGGGTCCTTTAGCGTTCTGACAGGTTGCACACCCATCACTGGTGCTCTAGCCCAGTCGCCCTGGGTGAGTCGCGCTCCAAGTGCTACTGAAAGTGTCCATAAGATCAGGTAGAGTAAGTGACATCTGGCATTGAAGCAACAATTATGGTCACCATGTGTTGAAGTAAGTATTCTATCACAATTCGCCAAGATCTACCAACATTCTTCCTGGGGCAACTGCTGTAGCTGAATATTCTTTTATTAACATCTGTCCTTCTCCTTCTTTTAAACATTTGTGGGTGCCTCTAAGTTTGGCCCTTCTGTGAATGATCTGAAATTGTTTTCATTTACTATTTTACCAAATAGAAGTAATTCTAAAAGCTTGTGTTTGACCTTTACCTCCAAAAGAGCATTCCTCCAAAATTGGGAACCTAGACAGCAGTTCTACAGAGAGTTAAGTATAGTTATCCTAATTAAGATTTCTGAACCAAGAAAAATGATCATAAAATTAATTTTGGAACCTCAGAACCACTCTGAGTGAGACGTTGGCTAAAAGTCTGTTGCTCAGGCTACTTCCTTAGGTTCCTACTTTTACTGCAGGACCACTCACCTTTTGGACCTGCTGCAGTCAGTGTTAGCTCAACTCCCCTGTTCAGGGGCCTGGGAAATGTTTATTTCCTATTCTTACGGATGCAGCTTCCCTTTTGGAAATTTCATTTTCCAACTGATGGGATGCAGAGATTACCAGCATGGCTTTTGCTTATTGCACCAGGGCTCTTTACCAGTCCAGAATTAAGGTCTGAATGCATGACAGAACAGCACTGATGTAACTCTGTATCAGAAGTGTGGACAAACTGAAATCTTACTTCCACAGGGGACTTAGGCTGCAAATCATTTACCCACTCATGCAGAATATAGGCTTTAAGAACCAACTACTTCTTTTATTACATCAAGCATTGTATTGTATGGCATAAAGCTACCACAATTAGCATGGTTAAATTTTACACTTCGTCCTCAGCTACATCTTTTTTTTTTTGGCAGGGATTGAACTCAGGACTCTGCAGTTTCCAGGCAAATGCTTATTCTACTGACCTATCTCTCAGCCCATTGGGTGGTGTGTGTGTGTGTGTGTGTGTGTGTGTGTGTGTGTGTGTGTGTGTGTATGTATGTATGTCAACTAATGTATGTATGTCAACTACATCTTAATCATCTGTAGGTAAGCCCCACAAACACACCCTAATCCTGCTTTACTCCTCCTGATTAATTCATTTTATACTTCTGAAGTTGACATAAAATGTGGGCGATGATAATTGTTACTGAATGCAAAGAATTATTGGATATTTTATTTAGTAAAGTTTATGTTGAAGGAAGTCAAAGAAATAATATATAAGTTGGTGTCCAAATAGGTCTAAATGTGTTGTGGAATGAAACCGCACGTTAAAAATGGCTGGTTTTCTCCCTGCATCCATTTATCCAAAAAAAGCTTAGAATTTAACATTTTTATAGCTGGATAATAGTACATTGGGCAAAATCACAGTATCTCTTTATCTGTTCCTCAGTTGACTGGCATTTGTGTAGTTCCCAATATTTAGCTATGACAAACTGTGGGGCTAAAAACATGGGTGTACAGATATCACTGTAGTCTGATGACTTCAGTTCTGTGGATCAACACCAAGGAGGAGAATAGCTGGCGTGAATGGGGCCTATATTCCTAGCATTCTATCTAGAATTTATAAAGCACTCAAAACCATTAGGGCCCCAAAATTCAAACACCGAATGCAGAAATGAGCATCTGAGATGAACACACACTTCTCAGAGAAAGAAATTCAGCAAGTCTATAAATACATGAAGAAATGCTCCACATCGCTAGACATCCTTGAAATACAAATTAAAACAACACTTATTTACCATCTCAATCCAGAAAGAATGGCTATCATAAAGAAATCAACCAACAGCAAATGTTGGAGAGGCTGTGGGGAAAAAGGAACACTTCTACACTGCTGGTGGGAATGCAGACTGGTGCAACCATTAGGGAAAGCAGTGTGGAGGCTCCTTAACAAAAACTACAACTGGAAATCCCGTTCAATCCAACTATCCCCCTATTGGGAATTTTCCCAGAAAAACCAAAAACATCATACCATAGCAATATCTGTGCACTTATGTTTATAGAAGCCCAATCTGTAATAGCCAAATCTTGGAAACAACCAAAATGCCCATCATTTGAAGAATGGTTGAAAAAGATGTGGTATTTTTATACAATGGAATATTGCAAAGCTCTAAAGAGTGATAAACTGACAGGCTTCATATACAAATGGATGTATATTGAACATATACTCATAAGTGAAATAAACCAGACCTACATGTGTAAATATCGCATAGTCTCCCTAGTGTAAGAACGTTAAAGAAGAAATAAAAATGTAAGGGCATAACACAGATGAATAGAAATCAAAGATTTATGGATTAAACAGTGAAGTGGCTGAAAGCAGAAAAGAGAGGAAACATAGCAGGAGCAAAACCATACACTTATGTACACAGGATGAATCAGATATTAGTCCTAAGAACCTTCAAAAGGTTTTTCCCATTGATGATAACAATGTGTAACACTAAAACTGTGCTTGGACTGTTGTCATTCTGGTCTTTTAGATGTGTACTGCTTGTAACGTAAACTCAGTTACTGCTATGCTCTCTCTCAAGTAAATGATTGGTTTACAAAAAAAACAAAAACAAAAACAAAAACAAAAAAAAAACACCGAAAAATGAAAACAACAACAACCACAACAACAACAACAACAAAAAAACGTATTAATTGAGAGTAAGAGACTGGGCAAAATGCTATAGGCTTGACAGGCTACAATTTTGTACATCCCTGGATTTCTAAATGTCTGTGTAAAAATGTGTAACTGCTTTTATCACATTCTATAGAGATTTATTAGAATATCAATGATTGGCAGATAATACCAATTTCAAGTTAGGCCTAACATGTTTGGTATTGAGAAAGACAGTGATGTTAAGCTCGAGTACCTATGTTATAGAGTAATAGTATCACGAAGCTTCTCTGCTGGAGGATTGAGAATGTAAGTTAACAGACCAAAAATTGGGGAAAAAGATGGGATAGCCAACATTTTGGCCCTAGCTCTTCAAAGTCAGTGAGAACTTAGGACATAAGAGAACCTGGGCTGTAAAATCCTATAACTCAGAGGTTGTCTCAAATTTTCTGGTCAAGGAGATTATGGGACCTTAGAGGAAAGGGGTAAATGAACTATAGTGTGTCTAAAGAGAGTCACCCAGAGAAAAACATTCTCTCAGGCTTTCACAGAAAGCAAACTGGTCAGGCAGTTTCCGTGCTTCATCCTGATGTCTGACACTGACAACAGTTCTACAAAGCACTATATATGATTCCTGGTTCCAAAGTTAATCCTGAGGGCATTTGACCTTGGAAGACACAAAAGGTGAATGTTTTGTTATAGAAGTTTTGCTTTAACTTTCTCTTGATCACCCAGCAGTAAAGTTTAATTATGAGATATAAAACACAGAGCTAGATTAGTATGATGAGCTGTAAGAGGCTTGGATCAACAGCCTCAACATTGCCAGGTTCACCGGTAACCCAATGCAATTTTGGAATATTGGACTATGTATGTACAACTACTGCCTCTCACTTCAAAGAGAAGAAATTTTTTCTTTTTTCTTTCCTTGCCAATATTGATCAGAAAGTTTGTCATGTCTACACCCTGTGTTCTGTATAAGTACTAGTGGAAAACAATATGCAATTTGTCAATTAATGCGAATGTACTACTAACATGTTTTGAAGCTATCATGTTATTTCTTATTAAAAGTAATAAAATATAATAAACAAATAAATAAATAGGATAAAATTTACTTCTCAACACTGACAGATGACTTCTTCAATGTTAGACTTCACATCAGAAACATATTATCCAAACTGTTACTACCATTCTCTGCAAATGATAAAATGCATACATTTTTTTAAGAGTACATGAAGTAACTGTGAAATGTATATACCATTTAGCTATTTGTTGTAAAATTAATAATTACCACATACCTATTAAAATATTTGGCTTTTTCATGTATTTAGTACAGGGTCTACACAGTCTCACTACACAGACTGGATGCATAGTGATTCTCCTGTTTTGAGCTTTGCAAGCACTGGAATTACAGGCGCACACAACCTTGCACAATCTCAGTGTCCACCTGAGTGTACCCTGGAAGCGGGGCCAACACTACACACCTGGGATTGAAACCCTGGTCCCTGCACCTGCTTAAGCAGGCACTTTACTCTGCTGTGTTATCTTGCTGGGCCTAACATTTGACTCTATGTGATTTTGATAAACGCATGTCGCAAGCCAGTGAAGTTTAATCATGCACTTTTTAACTGAGGGAGGGGCACAGCAAATGTACATTTTTGGTGCTGATGTTAATGCTCTTAGTTGATGGAACAAATATTGGGAGGTGTTTCTATCCTACATTCTCCCCCCCCCCCCCGTCTGTCTGTCTCTTTTTGTCTGGACTGGTAGTTGAACTCAGGCCCTTCCCCTTGTGGCAAGAGCTTATCCTACTGAGCTATTTCCCCTGCCCATATGTCCCTTTTCTACACCTCAGCCACGGTGTCATTATATGGTGCACCGCCCAGTATACCCTTGAAGCCTCTTGTCGTTCTGAAAGACATGGGTGATACAGATCACACAAGTGAAAGTTTAATGTGCATTGTAGATAAAGAAAGAAGAAAAAGTAGAGGTGTGAAAAATCTTCTCAGGAAAAAGAAATGCTTTGAGGAAAAGAGAAGACATATACTGCTTCCAACGAAGCATTTAATTGCATGAAAATGAGTCATAAGTGAAGTCCCTTCTATCTCTCATCTGGCCTTGATGTAATGTACAGGATGTCCCCTTTGGGATTCTGCAATTGGTCTTTGCATGTGTCCCCTCGCAGATTCGACAGCTCTCTGAGATTAATAGCTTATGTCTAGTGTCCAGTCTCAATTTATAAGGCCTCAATCTCCTCTCTTTGCTCATCCACAAAATGTTGTAATCTATTAACTGTAAGTGGAAACACCGTAGAAGGGAATGAAGAAGGAGCTAGTTTCTATAGATGGGGAAGTGTAGCTCCGGCAATGTAAGGGAAAACATGTGTTGAACTTCTAAGAAACCTGTGGAAACAAAGCTGGACAGTAGGCAACCAGCGCCCACTTACGTTCACGTTGCTTATCTATTCCCAGAGTGGGAGGGTTTTATTTGGATGAGGGTCTCATTCTCAGATGTGATACTTGTAGACTGTCACTGCATGCCTCGAGGTAGGACCCATGTGAATGGTTCCACAGAAAGCAAATGAGACTGCCAATCTGTAGGGTTTAAGTTGCCTACACTGACTTTCTGTTAGGCATTAACTATATTTTTTTCTTTCAATTTATTTATTGGAAACAGGGGTTCACTATGTATTTAAGACTCATGCTGTTGTTATTCCTCTCTTAGCGTCCCCAGTACTGAGACTACACACATGCAATACAATGCCCTGCTTTGTGGCTAGCATGGCATGTCCGGAGTTCTGAGGCTGGCATGAAATTTGGTACTAGGGTTCGAAGTCAGGTCCTTCCACTTGCCCGGCAGGCTCCTAGACCGTTGAGCTGAGTTTCAGACGAGACGGTAGATGTGTTTCTCTCCTGTTGTCTGTAGCGAGTGACGCTGTTAAGAGAGAGATGCCTCAAAGGGTTGCGTCATTTGTTAATCACTGAACCCATTTTTCTACATTATTGCAATGGCATGCAGAAACCAAAACCTGTATTTGGAACATCTGATGTTCAATTTCACATGCCAGGCAAGATATGCATGAACTCGATGACAGGTTCCCGCAATCACAATTATGATGGTAGATCCAGAAGAAGACATGATGGAATAAACGCAGAAGAGAGTGACTGAGTTTGTTCATAGTGAGATTCAGGGTCACCTGGGGTCCCTGATGTCTGTGGCCGAGGGCACTGCCAATTTTTCCAGGCCTACTCAGTCCTCTATTAAAGCCAAAGGTGAAGGTTGGGGCTGGCTTGTCCCCTCTCTGGTGGCACTAGGAAGTATTCAGCCCTAAATCTGATACCTTGTCCTCCTCACACAGAGAGGGCGCCCTCACTGGCCCATTCCAGCCATGCATCCAGGACCCACTTGCTGTGCTTCTAGCCCTCATCTATATCCTGAGCACAGAAAAGGCTGTATCCAGCCATTGATCTATCTAGTTCAGGGTTAGTGGCTCTCTCCTAGAAAAGTGAAACCAATTTTCTATCTTCACCAATTTTCCTTCAGTATGTTTAGCAAGGATGGCTGAAAATGAGGCCTTAACATTCTGAGTTCCTTTGGTCTGCAGGACTCTCTTCTTCCCAAGTGTTCATAAGCACTTGGAAGTAGAGTGGACACTAGGTGTCACAGTAGGTCAGGAATTGTTTGGACATTTTTAATATATTGTTGAATTGCAACTTGCTGTACTTGGTATAGAATGATTAAAGATTGCAGGAATGATATAGCCTCTGGATCCACTTGTTTATCAGGAATTCAGAAAGAGAGAGAGAGAATGACAGAGATACAGAGGAGAAAACAGGTTCCACAGAGAAGAGATAGATAGATAGAGAGAGAGAGATAGAGAGAGAGAGAGAAGAGAGGGGGGAGAGGGAGGGGGATAGAGAGAGAGAGAGAGAATTATTATCAGGGGAGTAGTTCTTCTGCAGATGCTCAATAATAAGTTACCATTTTTCTTGATTCTCCACAGCTTAACTTGGGGGCTATGCTGGGAGTCCTAGTTTACATCGTTCCATAATTAGGTAAAATCGCTAAAACTTTTGCACTCAAGGTCTTGGTGAATTTTTCTAATAACCCTCATTGCCAAGCTTTCTTTTCTTCTTTTTTTCCCCTAGGAACGAGGGATTGAGCTCCAGCCCTTGTGCTTGTCAGGCAAGCGCTTATTCTGCTGAGGTATCTCCCCAGCCCCATCAAGCTTTATTTTCCAGTGTGGCCCCCTGGCTCCCTCTGGTGTGTGACTCTCCTTGGGAGCTGCCCATAGCCACTCAACCTGAGAGTCCTGAAGCCAATGGAAAAGCCCAGCGCAGACCATGATAAGAGCCCTGGTGGCCCAGGCAGTGGCTCCAGAGGAAGAGAATGCAAAAGGAATAGAGATCCTTTCTACAGCTGATGGTGTGATTACTTTTGGATGCTCATGTTTCTGGAATAACCTTGAATGCCCACGAACTTTCAAACCCTGATGCTTCATAATCTTCAGTCTTCTTCTGAGAACTTTAGAATTGAGATTGCCAGTACCAAGGTTTGAACTCATGACCTTGCACTTGCCGGCTTATCCAACCTGACCCTGGACCGTCTGACGTGCGGGAAGGAATTGTCAGCCTGCACCACCCATGCCACTGGAACTCCTTCCCAGACCTGACCCAAGACTGGCAAACACATAGATAGGAACTCTTGGCCTTTGCCCCTGCACCACAGGAACTATTTTTGTCACCCACAGCCCAGTCCTGGCATCTTTTGTGGAACCTTGCAGCAAAATTCCTTGCAGAGAGGCTGGGGGACAGAAGCACCCAGGTAATCCAGGCGATGAACATCGCACCAGAGGAACACAGTGGGCTCACTTCCACAAGCTGCAGCAGGAAGAAGCTGAGCACAACAGCCACACCCAGACAGGCACATCTTGACAACATCAAACTTGGTAGATTTGGACCCCAATTTTAATAGGCACTAATGGCATAGCTTCATCAAACTGCTACAGCAAAGGTCAGAGGATACTGCTATACAACATGATGAAGAGAAGGAATAAGATGTATTCTCAGGCCCTGAGCCCACCCAGAACCAATGCATGAGGCACTATCATGGAAGAAAATGGGAATCACACAGCGAAAATCTCTGAATTAACATAATCTGAAGTAAAGAAATAAATACAAATGTGTATAAAGGAACTCAGGTCAGGAACAAACTCTGAAGTAAAAAGGAAATCTCTGAATTAATATTGTCTGGAGTAAAAAAGAAAAAAATACTGCAGAAAAGTACAGAGGAAATCAGATCAGAAATAACCTCCAAAGGTAAAAAAAAAGTCACCTCTGAAATAAGAATGTCTGAGGTAAAGGAACAACTGCAGAAAGATAGAAAGGAAATGAGATCAGAAATAATCTCTGAAGTATGAAAAGAAAGAATAACTATAATGTAAGAAAGGATCTCTTAAAACAATTAAGATGCAGGAAAAATAATTTAATATCTGCAAAAAGATGCAAAGATGAACAACATGAGAATAATAGGCATCAGTGAGAAAGAAAGTGTCAATACAAATGATATAAAGATATAAAAAGAATGTGGGCAGAAGTAATAACAGAAGACTTCCCAAATATGAGAAAACAATCTGGCATTTCAATAATTGAATAAAACAAATAAAATTAACCCAACTAAGAATATGCTCAGATATAAAATAGTCAAGATCTCAGAAATCTGGCACAAGACAAATATACTAAAAGCAGCTAGAGAAAAGAAACAGATCACATTGAAAGAAAAACCCATCAGAATAACAGCAGATTTCTCTTCACAAACGATGAAGGCAAGAAAAGAATGGAGCAGAGTGCTTCAAGTCCTCCAGGAAAACAAATTACAGCCCAGACTACAATACCCCACAAAATTCACCTTCAAGTATGAGGAAGAAGTGAAATACTTCCACAACAAAGGACAACTAAAGAATTACATGGTGTCAAAGCCAAGCCTACACAGACTACTAGAACATATTTTAAAGAGGGACCAATATGACCAGAGTTCCACAAATGAGAACAGAAAGAACCCACTAAATAAAGCAACCAGTTAAAAACAAAGAAAAAGGGGGTAAATGATAGTAGGCAAAAAAATGTAAATCATAAGTCAATACATTTCAATTACAACCATCAAAGTAAATGGACTTAGTTCTCCTACTAAAAGAAATAGAATGCCACAATGGATCAGGAAGCAAAATCCAGTAATATTCTGTATACAAGAAACACACTTAACTCATAAAGAAATTCATAGGCTGAGAGTTAAAGGATGGAAAACAATGCTACATGCCACAGGAACTCAGAAAAAAGTAGGGGGAGCTGTCCTGATTGCAGATAGTCTGAACTTCAAGCCAAGATTAAACAAATGAAATGAAGAAGGCCACTGCATATTGGTTAAGAGAAAAATTCAAGAAGGAGAGATAACATTCATAAGTATGTATGCATCCAAAACAGAGCAAGAAGCTATATAAGACAAATCTTAATGGACACGAAAAATCTACCATCCAATACCACAATCTTGACAAGAGACCTTAACACCCCATTGTTCCAAAAAGATACTTCAAGCAGACAAAATATTAGCAAAAGAAGTAGTTGATCTGAAACAGAGCTTGGAACAACTGGCCTTAGTGGTCATATACAGAGTGATCCAATCACTTTTGAATACAATTTTTTTTTCAGCTGCACACTGACATTTTCCAAAATAGTCCACATACCAGTCTATAGATCATGCAACGTATATGCAAGAAAACAAAAATTATCCCATACACATTATCTGATGACAGTGTGATGAAACTGAAACTAAATGACAAAGGAATCAACAAGAACCACAGAAATACAGGGAAATTAAACGGACCATCCTTAGCAACCAGTGGGTTACAGAGGAAATTAAACAAGAAGTTAAACAATGTCTACAATTTAGTGAAAATTCAAACACAATTTATCAGAATTTATGGGATGCCATGAAAACAGTTCTTACAAGGAAACTTATATCTGTAAACTGTCACATTAAGAAAACAGATTGGAAACAAATAAATACTCTAATGCTGAAATAAATCATCTAGAAAAGCAAGAGCAAACCAAAACCAAAGCCCAAATATGGGAAGAAATTATAAAGATTAAAGCAGAAATTAATTCAATTGGGACAAAGAAAACAATACAAAGAATTAATGAAATAAAAAGCTGGTTCTTTGAAAGAGTAAATAAAATTGATAAACTCCTAGCTAAACTCATCTAAAAGAGGAAAGAAAAAATAAAAATTCAAGCAATAAAGAATGCAAAGAGTGAAATTACCACAGACTCAGTGGCGATTGGGAAGATCATTGATAGCTACTTTGCGAATCTTTACTCTCACAGCACTGAAGACAGATGAAATGGACAGATTCCTGGGAAGGTAAAATTTACCAAAACTGAATCAAGAAGATTTAAAAGCAATCAATAACCCAATAAAAGCCAGTCAACACAACAGAAAGCCTACCCACAATGAAAATTCCAGGTCCTGGTGGATTCACCGCTGAACACTACAGGAAATTTACAGAAAATATAATTCCAACACTCCTCAAACTCTTCAATGAAATTGAATAGGATGCAATCCATCCAAAGTCATTCCTGGCCTGAAGTTTTATAGTGATTTCAAAGCCAGAGAAAGATGCCACTAAAAAAGAGAAGTATAATCAAATCTCTCTCATGAATGTACATGCAAAAATCCTCATTAAAATCCTCACAAATAGAATACAGCAAATCATTAAGAAGATAATACAACATGACCGCATAGGATTCATCACAACAGTGCAAGGATCGTTTGATACACACAAATCTATATATGTGTAGACGATATCAACAGAGCCAAAAGCTAAAATCACATGATCATCTCAATTGATGCAGAAAAGGCCTTTGGGAAAGATCAACACTCATTTATATTCAAAGTACTACAGAAAATTGGAACACATGGCCTCTACCTGAATTTGATAAAAGCTATCTATGATAATCCAACAGATAACATGATTCTAAATGGGGAAAAGCTGAAATATTGTACTTTCAGATCTGGTACAAGACAAGGATGTCCTCTCTCACCATTCCTGTTCTATATCGTTCTGGAGTCATTAGCTAGAGCCATTAGATGAGAGAGAAATAAAAGGAATAAGAATAGGTAAAGAAGTAAATTATCATTATTTTCAGATGACATGATGTCTGCTTGGAAGACCCAGGCAACTCCACATAGAACCTACTAGAATTAAAATGCTAATTCAGTAGCATAGCAGGATGCACGTCAATATGCAAAAGTCAATAGCAGTCCTCTACACAGATAGAAAAAATTCTGAGAGGGACATTAGAAAAAATACCTTTTAAAAAAGCACCACAGAAAATTCAATACTTAGGAATTCATCTATCTACAGCAGTAAAAGATGTTTTCAGTGAAAACTACAAAGCGCTGAATAAAGAGAATGTAAAGGATTTCAGAAAATGTAAAGGTATGCCATGCTCCTGGATAGGAAGAACCAGCTTTGTGAAGATGGCCATACTCCCTAAAGTGTTATACAGATTTAAAGCAACCCCTAGCAAAATATCATCAAGATATCTTACAGACCTGGAGAAATCATACCTAAAATTTATTTGCAATGAGAAAAGAGCTAGCAAAGACAATCCCGGGCAGCAAAATAATGCAGGAGACATTACAATTCCTGACTTAAATATACTACAAAGCCACATAATAAAATCAGCATGGTATTCGCAAAAAAAAAAAAAAAAAAAAAAAAAAAAAAAAAAAAAAAAAAAAAAAAAAAAAAAAAAAAATTAAAAAAGCACGTGAGGATCAGTGGAACAGATTAGAAGATGCTGAATGATATACCAACATACTTAGCCACATTGTCCTTCACAGAGGGGCCAAACACGTTTACTGGAAGAAAGATAGCCTCTGTAACAAGTGCTTCTGGAAAAAACTGGCTCTCTACATGCTGAAGACTAAAACTTGCCCCAGGTCTATCACCATCCACTATACTAAACTCAAAATGATTAAATATCTAAACAATAAAACAGAAACACTAAGTCTCCTGTAAGAGAAAGTAGGAGGGAGCCAGAGAGATAACTCAAGGGTCCAAAGCGCCTGCTTAGGCGAGCTTAGCCAACTGCAGGGACCACAGTTTGATCCATGGCACCACATGCTGTGCCAGCCCACAAACAAAAGTCGGCTGAGCTAGACATAATATTTAAAAAAAGAAAGTAGGAGGAAATGTTTAAGACCTCAGGATAGGCAAAGAGTTCATGGACAAAAATCAAAATGCATTTGTAACACTTGAAAGAATCAACAAATGGGACCTTCTCTTAAGTTTTAGTATCTCAACAGAAATTACCAAAAGAGTGGAAAGACTACCCACAAATTTCGAGAAACAATTAACTAATAAGTCTTCAGACAAAGCATTCTGAATACTTATTAGTTAAATTTATTGGATTAAAAACATTACTTATAAATAATTAAATGTATAAATAAATACCATTATGAAGAATTATAAAAAGAATTAGGGTCCCAAAATTCAAAGACACAGTTTAAAAATGGGCACCTGAGATGAACACACACTTCTCAGAGGAAGAAATACTACAAGCTTATAAATACATGAAGAAATGCTCCACATCGCTAGGCAGCCATGACCTGCAAATTACAACAAGACTTAGACTCCATCTCACCCCAGAAAGAATGGCTATCATAAGGAAATCAACCAACAATAAACGGTGCAGAGGGTGTGGGGGAAAAGGAGCCCTTCTCCACTGCTGGTGGGAATGCAGACTGGTGTAACCATTATGGAAATCAGTGTGGAGATGCCTTAAAACATTACAACTGGAAATCCCATTTAATCCAGCAATCCCCCTACAGGGAATTTCCCCATAAGAACTGAAAACATGATATCATAGTAATGATTGTGCACCTATGTTTATAGCAGCACAAATAGTAATAGCCAAGTCCTGGAAAAAACCAAAATGCCCATCATCTGAAAAATGGTTGAAAAGGTTGTGGTGTTTTTATATGATGAACTATTACTCAGTGATAAAAAATGATGAAATATGAGACTTCATATATGAGGGGATGCATATTGAAGATATACTCATAGGTGAAATAAACCAGATTTACCTGTGTAAGTATTGTATTGTCTTCCTAGTGGAAGAACACAGAAAAAAAAAAAAAAAGGAAACGTATAACATAGCTGAATGGAAATCAAGAACTTAAGGATTAAGTAATAAAGAGACACCACGTAGAAAAGTTAGAAAACATGGGTGGGGCAAAACCATGCACTTATCTCCGCAGGATAAATTAAACACTGGTGCTAAGAATGTCCAGTAGGTTTTTGACATTAAGCATAGCAGTATGGAAGAGTAAAACCATGCTTGAAATATCTGTCATTCTAGTCTTTTAGAAGTGTGCTGCTTATAATATAATTTCATTTATTCCTATATTCTTTCTCAAGTAGATATTTGTTTTAAAAGAAAACAAAAAAAGAGAATACAAGACAGGGAAAAATACCACATGATTGACCTGCTGCGATTTTGTATATGCTTTAATTTCTAAATTTCTGTGTAAAAATGTGTAACAGGTTTTTTTTTTTATCACACTCTATAGTGATTTATTGGAAGATCAATGATTGATGGTATATACTGATTCCATATTAAGTCTAAGGTATTTAATATTCAGAAAGTCAGTGATGTAAAGCTCAAGTACCTATGTTATAGAGTAATAGTATCACTAAGCTTCACTTCTGGAGGGTTCACAACTTCAGTTTGCAGACCAAATAATTAGAGCAAAAGAAGGGCTACAAGGACAGCCAACATTTTGACCCTAACCCTTCAAGGTCAGTGAGGATTCTGAACATTAGAGAACTTGTACTGTAACATCCTATAACTGTGCCCAAAATTTCCTGTTCAAGGAAATCATGGGGCCATAGAAGAAAGGGATTGATGATGTACAGTGTGCCTAAGGAGAGTCACCTAGAGTAAAAACATTCTCTCAGGCTTTCACAGAGAACAAACTGTTTAAACTATGCCCGTGACTCATCCAGAAGGCTGACACTGACAAAAGTTCCACAAACGCCGTACATGGTTTCAAGGTACTGAGGAGATTTTACTGACTTTGTCAGATACAAAAGTTATATGTTTTATTATATAGATCTTGCTTTAACTTGGACTTAACCACTCAGCAGAAATTTTAACCATGAGGCATAAAAAGCAAAGCCATATAAGTATTCTGAGCTGTAAAAGGCTGATGTCAACAGCTTCTGACATTGCCAGGTCTGCTGATAACCCACTATGATTATGGAATATTGGGCTATGTATACACCTTCTTTCTGTTAGTTCAATGAGAAGAAATATTTGTACAAATAGTGTTTAGAAAAGTTGTCATGTCTGCATCTTGTACTCTGAACAACTACTATGGATTCAACAATATTCATTGTGTTACTTATTGTGACCACCCTACTAATGTGTTTTGAAATGGTCTCATTGTTATTCCTTATTAAAATTCTAAACAAATTGAAAAAAAAATAAATTAAATTAAAATGGCTCTTGAAAACAAAAAGAAAAGGCTTTGTTTTCCATATGAAGCATGGAAATGAAACTCTTCAGAAATCGTATCCTTTGTAGCACAAAACACACTACCTCTCATTGCTGCTTCATGCTGGACTTCCTTCTAGTGTGAGCCAGAATATTCTGACCTGTGCCTTCCAGTCAGAGTAAGTAGGTCCATTCGAGTTGTCAGATGATGATCCAGACTGTAGCCCACCATAAGTGTAAGCTAGTGTTCCTTTCAAAAAAGATTAATCTTCAAGAATATCATGGTACATATGCAGCTTTTTGCATTTTCCAAGAGAATCCTACCAAGAATATGATTCTGTATTTGCCTCAGTGTGGGATACCCACAATATTCTGAATGCCTCCTACTCAGCACATGTGGGACACAGGGTTGCAGTGTTACTCTGTTAATATCTGCTGACACGCATCCACTTGGAGCAGGAGAGGAAGGAAATGGCCTGGCTGCTCAGGGTGAGGAACAAGATGTCTCCGCTGAACTCTGCTCTTCTGATGATGACCAAGTCCAGCACGCAGCCTGATTCTTATAGCATTCAATTAAAACTACCGGATGAGTGGGAACAGGACTGGAACAGATGAAATCATCCAAAACAAAGTGTTTCCACTTCAGAAGAGTTAGTTTTATCAAATGACATATTTATATAAATTTTGCCACATGGCTGGAGGGTCCAACCCTAATGCTGAAAGTCATAGGCTTAAGAAATTCTCTTGAACACCCACAAGCTGCAGTTGGGATACACGAAGCAGCACTAGCTCAGCAGAAGCACTGGGAAAATGTGGAAGAAAAAAGAAATTGCTCCCCAGTGCTTTTCTTCCCTGAGATCAACTTAGACCTCGATCTTACTTACCCTTCTCTCGTTGCTGGGACAAATACCCAACACCCAAAATGAAGGAAGGAAAGGTTTATTTAGCTCACAGTTACTGGAGGTTTCAGTCCATGCTCAGCTGCCTCCAAGGCAGAAAGGCACAATGCAGAGGGCAGCAGTTCATGGCGGCAGAATAGCAACAAAATGATCACAGAGGCAACTGACCAACCAAGAGAGCAGAGAGCAACAGCTCAGGTCTGTCTCTCTGTCTCTCCTTATATTACATTCAGGCTCTCTGCCTCAGCCTATCTGCCTTAGGCTATATCCATAATCCCAGAAGTACTTAAAACACATAATCCCAGGGATCATGGTTCAAGTCTCAAACTCTAGATCAGTACTAAATCACATAATCCCAGTGGATCATGAGTCAAGTCTCAATCTATAGAAGACCCTGCGCCATGATTGCATGAGGCTTTGGGGGGACAACTAGACATAAACCATAACATTCTGCCCCTGAGCACCCAAAGTCTCATGCAATCCCTTTGTGAAAAAGATATTTTAGTCCATCTGGAAGAGTGGCTAAAGTCCCAGCAGTTTCAGCATTGCTGAAAAGTCCAAGTCCCAAGTCTCCTCCAAGATCCAAGGCAAACTCTCAACTGTGAGCCCTTGTGCAAAGGAAGAGTTAAACATTCAAGATAAGCACTGCCATTTCAAAAATCTCCAACAACTGGGTAATACAAAACACTGGGACCAACACAAGTCCAAAATCCAGCAGGACAAATATTAACTCCTGAGTTCCAACTCGAGCATCCAAAACAGTCTGCACTGAGTTGTACGCTCCGTGCAGCTCTGTCCTTAAGGCACTTTTGGTGGCAATTTCCATGGCTTCTCTCTTAGATCGGCTTTGCTTCCTCTTTGCATGATCCACGTTCCTGCCTTTTCCAAACTTCTGGGGTTTCCACTGAACAGGCTACTCACACACAGCTTTATATACTTCCCTCTCAGTGGCATACTGCCTGGCCTCCCAGGCCTTCTGCAAGCTAGGTGGAAGCCTTCTTAACCTCAGAACTCCTGCATTCTCAATACGCCTAAAATAACTACCATGTGGATGATGCCAAGGTCCGCTGCCAGCTGGAGCAGAGCCAGACTTCCTTCTCTCTTGGTTGTAGGGGTCAAGTGCCTGGACTGAGGACCCCTCCAACCTTGAGTCTGAGGAATGAATTCTCCATGCTGGTACCATTTTGGAGCCCGGTTTGGCCACTGCCACTACTCTGGTACTTGGGTCTCTGTGGCTTTCTTCTTAAGGCAAAACCTCTCTCCTTTGCAATTCTGAAGTTGCAAAGGGTGGAGAGCTGCCAGTTCTTGTGATGCCGTCAGGCCATCCTTTTGATTCTCTGGTTCCTTCCCAGCAATGGAGATCCTCTCAGCTCCATCTTTGCAGTGCACAGCTTTCCTGGTGCTTCCTTTCTGGCTCACATTTTAAATCATCCTGCTTGGCTCTTTGCTTTTTCTTTTCAACATAAGTCAGGCTAAAAGCTGCCAATAACCATCATGCTACTGCCCCAATAGTTTTCTGTTTTGGGTCCAAGCAAAATTCTGACAGATTTTCAGCCAATCCATCACACAAATCATCTGGAGTCCAGTGATCAATGCTGTCCTTTTTCCCAGGGGAAACCTCCTGTCTTCAGCCTGGTCTTTACAAGCAGGTCTTCAGTCAGTCTTCTGGTCTAAGCTCTGACCAGAATCTCTCCTCCAGAACAGCTGAAGCTTTTCCACTGCTTCACTTGTAGGCGACATCTCTGAACCTTTCCTATCTCTTCCTATAAGCCATTCCCCAAAACTTGTAATCAACATGGTCAGGTTAGTTACAGCAATGATCCTAATTGTCTGGTACCAAATTCTGTCTTAGTTACTCTTCTCTTATTGCTGGGACAAATACCCGACACCCAAAATGAAGGATAGAAAGGTTTATTTAGCTCACAGTTACTGGAGATTCCAGTCCATACGCAGCTAGATCCAAGGCAGAGAGGCACAATGCAGAGGGCAGCAGTTCATGGCGGCAGAACGGCAACAAAATGATGAGAGAGACAACCAACCAAGGGAGCAGAGAGCAACAGCTCGAGTCTGTCTCTCTGTCTCTCCGTATATTACATTCAGGCTCTCTGCCTCAGCCTATCCGTCTTAGGCCATACCCATGGTCCCAGAAGGACTCAGACCCATAATCCCATCAGTACTAAAACCCATAATCCCAGTGTGTCATGAGCCAAGTTTCAAACTCTAGAAGTCCCCATCTCATGATTACATGAGGCTTTGGGAGGACAACTAGACATAAACCATAACTACCGCCTTTTCCTTTGACACAATGGCACTGGCTCTGGACCTGCGTCAGCCGGATCAGCCAGAAATCTTCAGGATGTTCTGTCCGCAGGGCTCCATTCAGCACTGCCTCTGGGGCCTTGGGCAGCTCTCAAAAGGTTGAGCCTCACTAGTGAGTCTCTGTGGAAGCAAGACATAGGGGTCGATGCTAAAGTAGGTTGGCCCAGAAATTTAGTATAACTTCAGGCAAAACTCATTCAAATTTTTCACTGCTAGCTAAGAGTGGTCTGTACTGGTAAAACCTTGATAATAACAACAACAGGGAAAACAAGTATCCCAGGGAAAGTTTACTGAATCCTCTTTGAGGAAAGTCCAGGTTTTCATTTCTCAAATGAGAGATGCGATACTACAGAGGGAAGGAGACTGACTAGATTTAGTTCACATGTGTTTGCTAGGCAGATTTCGGACACAGAATTTCTGACTTCCTTCCTGCCCCAGTTCTGGTCCTGACTCTCACCACTCTTCCTAGATGGCCATCCAGCTGACAGGCTGCCTCTCTGTGGCAAGTGCAGAAATGGTACAAGAGCCTCTCTATTGGGTGAATTGTTTTAACATCCTGATTTATAGACTGCAATGTTAGGTACAAATATTTCAGGCAATCAGACAGAGTAAAGCACTGGAAGGAGTCAGTGCAGAAGCTACAAACATATTACCAGGGTGGCTGAAGGTGAGTTCTCTAGGAAAATGTCTTAAAGGTAAAATAATTATATATATTATATTTAAATAGACGCAGGGTCTTTGGGGTCTACAGGGTGTTCAGGGTCTCTCTACATAAGTCACATGCTCAGTGAATCTCCTGTTTTCAGCCTCCCAAGCACTGGGATTACAGGCCCACACTACCATGCCCAGTCTGAATCACAGTCTCAGAGCACCCCATGGACAGGGCTGGTGTGGCAAGCCAGACATCGAATCTCAGCTGCTGTGCTCTGCCTAAGCAGGCGCTTCAGTCTGCTGTGCTATTTGGCCATCCATAAATGTTCTTTTCTTTTCCCCACTCCTTTTATTTACTTGTTTGTCTGACTTAGCTTATTGGTACAATTTAGCCTATGTAATGATTACATTCATTACAGGGAATTTGTGTCTGTGCATGACATATTTGATTCCTCTTTTTTATTCCCCATTCCCATCCCCTCATTTTAAAAAATTGTGCAATTGGTACAAGGTCTCGCTACGCAGCTCTTGGACTTGTAGTGATCCTCCTGCTTTCAGCTTCCCCAGTGCTGGGATTACAGGGATGTGCCATCATGCCCAGTCTCAGTGGCCAGCTCTGTGCACCCGGGGGTGGGGCTGGTGCAGCGTGTGGTGCCAGGGATTGAACCCCGGTCCCTATGCTTGCCTAAGCAGGCGTTTAGTCTGCTGATCTATCTCACGGCCCCTCCAACCCTCCTCTCCAACCCTCTTTCCTTCCCTGCTCACAAAGTTCAGTTTTCATTTGATCTCTCTTTTCTCAATTTTTCTTTCTCTTCCTTCCTCCTCTGACTTCACTCAGTTCCCTATTCCTTTTGAATAGTTTTTTTTCCTATTTCATAACATCTATTTACATTTTTGTCCTTATTTACATTTTATGTTTCTCACACTGGGGAGATAATGTAATATTTACATGTATGTGTCTGGTTTACCTCACTTCTGATTATGGTCTCATGGTCCATCCATTTAGATATAAATATCTCCAGTTTTTCTTTAAAGATGAGTAATACTCCATTATACTAAAAAAATCATCTTTGTAGATCATTCATCAGTTGGTGAGCATTTGGGTTGCTTGCAAGATTTAGCTGTTACAAAGTGGGAGGTACAGATATCACTCTGATATGATGCTGTTAATCCTTCTGGGAAGATGCTCAGAAGGGGAATAGCTGGGTCAATGACACCTCTGGTCTTAATTTTTAGAGGAAACTCCACACTGACTTCCACAGTGGTTGTGCAGCCTACACTCCTTGTACTTAGAGCCACCCTAGTGGATGTGAAGCAGTATCTTGTGCTGGTTTTGATTTGTACTTCTCTGGTGGTTAAAGATCATGAGCACCTTTCATGTTCTCATTGTCTTTGCCTTTTGTGGAGCGGTGTATCACCGGACTACTTGCCCTTTTAAAAAATAGGTTCCTTCCTTCCTTCCTTCCTTCCTTCCTTCCTTCCTTCCTTCCTTCCTTCCTTCCTTCTCTCCTTCCCTCCTTCCTTCCTTCCTTTTTCTGTTTTTGTTATTATTATTATTATTATTATTGTTATTATTATTATTATTATTATTATTATTATTATATGTATTTAGTTTTTAGAGGGTTTTGGCACACAGTTTGTACTCATAGTGATTCCCTTGTTCTCAGTCTCTCCAGCACCGGTATTGCAAGCCACCATGCCTGGACTCTGTGCCTGGCTCAGCCTGCCCTGGGGACAGGGCTGGTGCAGCACGTAGTGCTGGCTATAGTACAGCTGTTTATAGCCTAAGCTTGCCTCACTCAGCAGGAGCTTTCATCAGCTGAGCTGTCTCTTCAGCCTCTAAAATGAATGCTCTTGACTTGTCTGACTCAGAGAAAGAAAGAAAAAAACACCAGCCAGCTATAATGAGTACTGAGGGTGATGTCAGTTACCTGGAAGGTGATCAGAACATTATCAGTCCTTTCTTGCAGTGCGCCTTGGTCAGTCCATGAACACTCACTAAGTGACTTCTTTCCTGTTGGATCACTGTGAACTCATTATCGACATTTGTAACCTTATTGGTTGATCGCTGTCCTAGCTAGCATTGTACCGACATGTGTTTATTTTTTTTTTTTTTCATCTCTTGTCTGCTTTTGCGGTGCAAAATGTTTTTTTGTGCAGTGAGCTCTTGGCATCAAGTGTCCAGGTCCTGTGCTGTGTCTCTCTGGCTCTGACTCGTGCTCAATAAAATGTTATACACTTGCCCTGCTTTCTTCCACAGAGTTTATACTTTAATTTTTGGGAACTGACACTCTGGATGTCTGTAAGTTGGGGTCTATAACGCTTCTGTCGCATCATTTTCACGTCTAAGCTACTGAGAGTCAGTAAGTTATCTTGCAATGTGATTAGAGAGAGGTGGCCTTTCCTCTTTATGTTGTAGTTTTACTTTTCTCAAATCTTTCTGCTTGTTTCAACTTGGAACTCAAATGAATGCAAAACTAAATAAACGGAGCGACTGCAGCACAGGATGTTCTCCTCACGTGTGCTGATGGGCAGGCTTGTCACAACTGTACAGTTTCTCACTTTTCCTTACGTATTTCAACCACTGCCTAAAATTTCAATAGTCCTGGTCACATTTAAAGTAGCATTGCTTTATGAAGCTCATCAAATTGGAAAAAAACCCAATTTTTATGCATTGATAGCCTAAGATTATTTCAGAACTACAAAATCATCAGATCCCTCCAATTTTAAGCAGCAGACAGGCATCAGCTGAGCACCTCCCGCCATTATTTTATTTTTATTTTTATTTTTTTTTGAGGCAGGGTCTCATTATATAATTCAGGCTGGCCCTGAGCTCACTTTCGTAGCCCAGGCTGGTCTCAAACTCACACTGATCCTCCTGCCTCAGCCTCCCAAGTTCTGGGATTACAGGCGTGAGCCACCACGCCCGGCCCTCCCGCCATTATTAAGGAGAATTTTTCCAACTTGCCATTAGGAGCCGGTCACTGAAGTATAGCTGTCCTCCTTAGCAGACGAATGGAATTTGTACGTGCCTGCTCACATTTCTCCTCTGAAACGTGAGCGACATGTTCTCTTTTTGTTATTGTGAAAATGACCAGAGCAAGCTCAGGCATGGGGCATGAAGAGCTCCCTCTGCACAGGCAGTCATTATTGGCCCCTTAGAGCCCCACTAAGCTGTCAGTTCAGGATGGAATTGCTGTGTGCCTGTGCATTCCTCCCTGCAGGGCCACACAGAAATACCTCAGTGGAAGACAGAATGTGTGTCAGCCCAGATGGGAGAAAAAGGCAAACTGTCACTAAGATCCTGGAGTAGAGCACTACCCACAGTGACAAGACTCTTCCTGGAAGAAAGTAAGAGCACTCTGATGAGATCAAGAATATTTCATTTAATATTATTTTTTCATTTATAATCATGCAAGTATTGTGTCAATTATTGATTACTGCTGTAAGAGTTGTGACATGAAAAACTTACACTTGTTTGCCAACAGCAAGAAATGCAGAACTTATAAATCTGTGAAACAAAATCAAGAGCAGATCATGTGATTGTTCAAAGCTGTTCAGAGGAACATTATGCCTCCATTGTGGGCTCTTCCTATTAAATTTGGGACACGAATAACAGCAATCATGACAGAAATTCCAGCTTCCTCATCACTGTGATGAAAGCCCATGCTGGTTCTGCATTTTTCCAGAGGACTCTTGTTAGCAATTTTGGTCCACATCTGCCTTAGGTTTCCATTGTTCTCATTCAGTGTGTTTTACTACCTCTTCCTACAAAATATGCATAAATTGATGACTATGATATGAGGCAATTATATATAAAAAGACCTCTTTATCAAAAATGATCTTAAAATTTTTACTGTAATTCATAATTTCACCCTTCTAAATATAAGTTAACATTTTTAAAATCTGTAAATTAAAAATACTGAAATTAAAATAGAACACTATATATTAAAAACACAGAATGTCTTTCACGTCGTTGTGTGAAGATTCTTCATAGGACATTAAATAAAAAGAAAATTGTCACAGAACCAAATATGCAGCACTAACAGCAAATATTTGCGTTGCAAAGTAAAATATTGCTTTTTTAGTAGAACATTCGCCCCCAATCAAGTTTCTTGAGGGCATTATCCTCAGTGCTGTGTCATGCCCCACCTCATGTCTTAGGCTGTGATGGAATCACCGGGGGATACGGTGAAGCTGGAGGGGAGCCTTAGTCTTACTGAAGAGGTTGCTCCTTTCCCAGTCTCCAGGAGTGGCGAGATGAGCTCACGCCACCGAGACTTCAAGGGCTTTGATTAGCCACTCATTTCCTAAACTTTCATCTGGCCAAACACTGCTCTTGAGGACAGGACAGATGCTTGGATTGTGATCACTCGGCGGCTGATGTTGGAACAACATCCACTGCTCCAATTCGCTGTTGTGTTTCTTCCTGGAGGTCTCTGGAATTTCTTACTCTCCGTGTCAAGCATAGACTCAGGGCTCCTCTCTTCCATAGTAAACTGGAAACAAGGTGACAGCCCAGTTTACTAGCTTTTTAACTCTGCATTGAGGTCTCTTTCACTTTATCTGTCCTTTGGTTTTTTTTTTTAATCTTGAATTTTTGCTCCATATATATTATACTCACATTCACAAAACAATCCTCCTTTAAGATTTACCCAGAAATGAAACCTAATATTTATTAAATATTTGTCTAATGAGCTTTTAATGTCCACATTTCTGAGGTACTATGTTTTTTGTTAGGATTTTATGGTGTAATTATTTGTATATCAGTGTTATGCTGTTCTATTTTAGGGGAAACATGGACACATGTGGAGAAGCTTACTTTGTCATCACTTATTAGATGACAGTAATCTCCAACTCCAATTTTGATGATAAAATGGACTTCAAATGTTTGAAAAATTTATTAAAATAAAACTCATCCACTCATTTCCCCCTGAACACCATTGTTTCAGTTAAATATGTTAAATTTGCACTAAAATGTGAACAGACATGTTTCCTTTCTGAAATATTTTTTTCACAACTTTTTCCTGAAGCAGGAGATGAAAAATTACCTCCATTACTCTAGGTTTGGTCATTAGATGCCCAGTGCCAGAGATTTATCCCTGTGACCCAATGGAAATGAGCATGCTTATTTTCAAAGACAGAGATACGAGACAGAATGTGAAAAATGGCTCTGGTACAATGCTCCTGTAATACTACTCCCTTTGTGGAAGAAATCAGCATCACAAGTTCCAGCATTGCTTAGACAACTTTCTGGCTTGTGCAGAGAGTAAAATATAAGTGATGGATAAGCTCATGGATACACTCATATGAGGAATCATAAGTATGGGGAGAACAGAAGAAGCAGAAGTAAAGGGGCAGAGAAACAGGAAAAAGAAGAAGAAGAAGAAGAAGAAGAAGAAGAAGAAGAAGAAGAAGAAGAAGAAGAAGAAGAAGAAGAAGAAGAAGAAGAGGAGGAGGAGGAGGAGGAAGAACAAGAAGAGGAAGAAGAAGAGGAAGAAGAAGAGGAGGAGGAAGAAGAGGAAGAAGAAGAAAAAAGAGGAGGAGGAAGAAGAAGAGGAAGAAGAAGAGGAGGAGGAGGAGGAGGAGGAGGAGGAGGAAGAAGAAGAAGAAGAAGAAGAAGAAGAAGAAGAAGAAGAAGAAGAAGAAGAAGAAGAAGAAGAAGAAGAAGAAGAAGAAGAAGAAGAAGAAGAAAAAGGTGAAGAGTGAGGAGGAAACTGAAATTTTTTACAGGAAGACCAGAAGGAGGAGAACAAAGTGGGAATAGATCTTACTAATTTTAATACCATTTTATTTCCATTACTCCAGAAAGTTTTTACAGTCACACTTTTACACTTTTCTGTACTCTTCTTTAAATATAAGCATAAAAATACTATTGTCCTTGCTTTGTGCTTGGATTTTCCTAATTGATATACAATACCATATGAAATTCATATAAAATAAATTTGTAGCTATGATTTTTGACCCTGACTCTTATGTAAGGCTCTTAGTCATGAATTTAGAAGAAGCACGAATGAAATATCTCTTTTGATTTTTGTCTGCTCAATGTGACTGTGTAATTTGGTCACGTCATTGATATAAAAATATCATTTTTATTTTATTTTATTTTATTTGTGGATCCAGGGATTGAACTCAGGCTCTTGCACTTTCCAGGAAAGAGCTTATTCCACTGAGCTATCTTCCAACACGTACACCAAAAAAATCATTTTAATAAACAATTTTATTCCACAACATATTTGGGATTATTTGAACAAAGACTTATATATATATTTTTATCATTTCTATTTCCTTGATTTTATGTTTTATTAAATAGCATATCTAGTATTTCTGAGTAACATTTCCCTCTATACAAATGAAAACATTACAACATTTTTCAGTCAAAGGCAATTTAAGTCACCCTTATTATATGTGAACTTGAGAAATCAGAAATGAATTAATCAGGAATATTAATTATTAATTTACTATTAGGAAAGCACATTTGGGTTTGTCCATGGGGTGTATTTAGAGAGGATTAAGATGTAGTCCACAGATGTAAGGCTGGAGTTCAAGCCAGACTAATTGTGGTGGTACCACCCCATAGAACAGAATGCTTGGTGAAATAAAAGTAAGCAATTGATGCTTTTCTAAATCTTTTTTCTGTTTAGCTGTGTTATGCCTTTCCATTTTTATTTCTTCTGTTATATTTTTATACTAGGGAGACAGTGCAATATTTACACCGGTAGGTCTAGGCTATTTCACTTATGAACGTATGACCAAGATGCATCCTCTTATATATGAAGTCTTCTAACTCATCATTCTTTATAGCTGAGTAATAAGAACTTAGAGGTTAAACCACAAAGAGACAGCAAGCAGAAAAGTTAGGAAACATGGTAGGGGCAAAACCATGCACTTACATACACAGGATGATTTAGACAACTGTCCTAAGAATCTCCAACAAGTTTTTGACACTAAGAGTAGCAATGCATAAGACTTAAACCATGCTTGTCATACCTGTCATTCTGGTCTTGTGGATGTGCGCTGCTTCTAATGTAATTTCAGTTATTGTTGTTGTCTCTCTCAAGTGAATGTTTGCCTTAAAAGAAAACAAACAAATGTAATTAAAGAGAATATGAGACAATGAAAAATGCCATAAGATTAACCTGCTACAATTTTGGATATGCTTAGATTTCTAAATTTCTGTGTAAAAATGCATAACAGTTTTTTAAATCACATTCCATAGGGATTTATTAGAATATCAATGATTAATAGAAAATAGTAGTTCCATGTTAAGTCTAAGGCATTCAATATTCAGAAAGACAGTGATGTTAAGCTCATGTGTCTACGTTATAGAGTAATGGTATGATTAAGTTTTTCTTTTGGAGGGCTAAGAACTTAAGTGTGCAGACCAAAAAAGAAAAAAAAAAAAGAGCAAAAGAAGGGCTACAAGGACTTCCAACATTATGGTCCTAGCCCTTCAAGGTTAGTGAGGATTTTGGACATAACAGAACCTGTACTGTAATATCCTATAACTCAGTGGCATCCCAAATTTTCTGTAGAAGGAGATCATGGGGCCACAGAGGAAAGGGACTGATGACGTATAGTGTGCCAAAGGAAAGTCACCTAGAGAGAAAAAATTCTCTTAGGATTCACAGAGAGCAAACTGGTCAAGCAATGGCCATGACTCATCCAGACGGCTGACACTGACAAAGATCTACAAATGTTGTGCACGGTTTTAAGTTAAATACTGAGGGGATTTTACTGACTTTGTCAGATACAAAAGTTACATGTTTTGTTATAAAGGTCTTGCTTTAACTTGGACTTAAACAGCCAGCAGAAATTTTAACCACCAGTTATAAAAAGTAAAGCCAGTTTAGTATGCTGAACTATAAAAGGGTGATGTCAACAGCTTCTGACATTGCCAGTTCTGCTGATAGCCCACTGGTGCTATGGAATACTGGATTATGTATACAACTACTTTCTGTTAGTTCAATGAGAAGAGACATTTGTATTAGTAGTGTTTAGAAAAGTTATCATGTCTTTTTTTCTTGCAGAAGTTGGGATCAAACTCAGGACCTTGTACTTGCCAGACAGTCACTTGTGCCCCTAAGCTATCTCCTTGGCCCCTTTTAAATGTGTTTTTAAAGTATCTCATTATTATTTCTTGTTAAAACTGATACCAAAAAAACAAAACAAAAAAAAAAAAACAAACCTTTATTCTGCTCAAATGGGTAAATGTTCTGCTACTGAAGTCTCCTGAGGAAGTAAGATTCCAGTTTGTCTGTGATTCCAATGCTGACTCATACATTACTACTCTATGGTGTTTTCAGACCTTCAATCCTGACCTGGGGCCTCTTCGCTAATTTGTTCTGTCCTGCAGATTCCGGCTTCTTGATATGAGCAGTGAGGTCATGCTCCGGGATTTAGCAGGAATGTGCCCTCTGTGACTCTCCTTTCTATCTTCTAAGTTTACTTAATGAAATATCTCACCACAATACCGATATGGAGTTATAATTTTTATTACTTCAGTCTCAACAGAGGAACTTTATGTGATATAATTTGGTGTTAGACATGGTTTGAGAAACAAAAACGTGAAGATTAATTCCACTAATTGAGCTAACGTTTTCTGAAGTTGGTTCTACAATTTAAAAACACAGGACTCAGGAGATACCCCAGCACAACAAGCACCTGCCTGGCAAGCACAAGATACTGAGTTCAATCCCCAGTACTGCAAAAATAAATTAAAAGATATAATGGTAGGGAGAGTTTTCCCTTCTTACAATGTTGACAGTACTGATACTGTGAACTGTAAATTTTAAATATATATAATGTTGAGCCAATAGATTATGTCAGTTTTCTTCTTCTGAGATGCAAGGAATTTGGTGCATGTATGCACCACAATTTGTATCATACCACAGTGACTAAATAATGGGATTATGTTTGCTGCTTGCACATAGAAGCTCTAAACAAGTTAGAGAAGCATACAAGTTCTGAGGTCAAGATTATAAAGATCAACAGACTCTGAAGAACGGTGGAAATGGGAATTCGTGTGGACCTTCAACCGCAACTCTTTAGGAAGCTCCCAGATGTGACTCAGAGAGGGAGCACATTCAATTTTTATTAAAGTTACATAAGCTGGGGCAGGGTAGATAGCTCAGTAGATTAAATGCTTGCCTGGCAAATAATGATTCCAGAGTTCAACCCCTAGTACCACAAAAAAATTACATAAGCAGAATTATTTCAGGGGAAAGATCACCCTCACGTCATAACTATCTAGAGCTACAAATATGCAAATAAGTACCAGACATGGCGATACTTATAATAAGTACCAACACACGTCATGAAAATGGTGCCAGGTAACCTGCAGGAAGGGCACTGAGGCACTAACAAAAACTATTGCGGTAATCTTCATTAAGTCCTTTGAAAAAGGGACATATAACTTCTACCTGGGAACACATCTAAGAACAGGAAAGAAACATCACAAAGGCTGCTGAGCAGGGGACTTGAACCAATGCTCATTTTAGCAGGTCTGAAACGTGAGTGAGCCTGCAATAAACGTAGAGGCCCAAGGAAGTAAGGTGATCGTTGGAGCTTAGGTTAACTCAGAATGATTCTGACATTCTAAAATTAATTCTGCGGTCAGTGCCTGGGTTTATAAATCTTAAACTGGACAAATAGAAACAATCCTCTGTAGAATTTGCACATAGGTTCTCTAACATCTGGAGGAAGGCTAGATATTTTGGTGGTAAAGATCAAATATAATTTTTTAGAGCTGCCTCTACTTTGTAAATTAATAAACTATAACAATATTACATAACCATTGCAGGGCCTACCTTAGCGTCACCTGCAAGATTTTGAAAGAGGGAGGAGGCACAGATGTTAATGAAAGGATACTCAACTCTTTTAATTAGCGTGCAAATAAGACATGGTTCTTGGAGAACTGCGGTAGATTACTATGTACTTCAACAAATCGTGGCCATAATTGTCACTTTTGTGCCAGGTGTGGCTGCTTCTCTGTGCTCATTGACATAGGTTTTTGTACCTGGGTTGCAGCTCACCCATGGTGACTTGGCTAGAGAATCAACATTGGGAACTGAACTTGCCAGCACACAGGAGGAGCCTGAGATCCTACTATGGGGACATTTCCCGTGCTGCTCAGCCTGTGCACTGGAGATGGGTGACTACAGCTTTCTGCGACTACCATGGAATTAGGCATAGTTTTTCCTTCCTGAAAGAAGCACTCACCGCATGGAAAGCTGTCCTTTCTGCATGGAATTGTTCTGTAAAACTAAGTCTGTGACTTAGTCTGTCATCACGCAGCTACGTTTCAGACATCGGAGTATGATTCAAGGTGAAAGAAACTAGGCCATGGGTTGAGGCTGGTGGAACTCACTCATCTTAAGACCACCCCATCATCCAGAAGCAGCTGAGCTCATACAGTGACGAAATAATCTTTTGATGGTGTAACTACAGCACTGTTACTTGGCAATATCGAGGACTGGGCTAAAGTTCTGTACAGACTGTGTGTGTGCGCTTTAAAAAATTTGTCTAGCCCATGTTTAAGGTCCATGTCATTTGCCATCACCTTGGGGTTTGGGTACATGTGCACAGCACAGCTTGTTTCTCTTGGTAATCCTGCTCCCCTCCACACGCCCCCACGCCGTCCCTGCTGTCTGCCCTAGCTCCCCTATCCTGACTTCCCTTCTTGTTGGCATTATTTGCCACAGCTCGTGTTATGTTGTGCAAGGCCTCCAAGCACTGATGTCATTATGCACGTGGCATATCTCTGTTGTTCTCTCCCCGCCTTCCTTTTCTTCTCACCCCTTACACTTTTCCTTTCCCAATCAGGAGAGATTCATACTTTTGTCCCTTTTCTGCCCACATTTCATCATTCTCTTCGTTCTTGCGCACCTGAAAAATATGATACTGAGTGAAATTAAGAAGAAGCATAAAGTTATTTGTCATATAACGTATCTCATTTCGGGGAAGCTAAGTATGATCTTAATTATAATCCATTATATGGTACTATTTCTCCCGATGCTTATATCCTGGAACAGAAGCTTCTAAGACAGGGAGACAGTTTGGTGGGCTACGCACCTGCCTGGCAAGCACAAGGATCCAAGTGCTGACCCCAGTACCCCAAGCCCTGCTGGCCCTGCCACATGAAGGCCACCGAAGCTGCAGGATGTTGCATGCCTGTAATCCCAACACTGGGTAGGCTGACACAGGAGGATCACTATGAGTCCCAGCTGCATAGAGAGACAGTGTACGCAAAATCATAAGTGAATTTTAAAGAGAAAGGGGAATGATACAATTCCCTATTACTTTTGATGGCAAATTAGCAAGATTTTTCCTACTGTTTTTCTCTTTTGGTTCTGCAAGTCAGTTCCAGAAAATGCTAAGAGCATCAACGATTCCATCAAGGGCCTTGGGGGACCCTCATGTCCCTGCGCTCCCTGAGAAGTTATGCTGGTCTGGGTGGTGACTGACGTAGACTATGGGGGAGAAACTGTGCTACTGCTTCACGGTGGAGCAGCTTCCAGCATGTCTGCCCTCAGGGATCTCTTAGTATCACTGCATCCTCCTTTCAAGGTCAGTTGGAAACTACAACCACCAAATCCAGGCAGCGTGAGAACTTGCCCCATTCTTTTGCGCATGCAGATGTGGGTTATTCCTCTGGAAAAGAATCCAAGGTCTGTGGAAATGCTTGCTGAGAAGACATAAACATTTTATGTTTTACATTCCTGCCCTGATTGACTTAACATCACCAGATAGCTATTGTAAATCTACGTGAGGGCTGGAGATTTAGCTGGCGGCAGAGTGTCTACATGGCAGGTATGAGGCACTGAGTTTGATTCCCGGTACCAAAGACAGAATCTACACAACAAATTCAGTTATGTGACAAGCACAGTAAGAGTAACTCGAAGGAATTGTTGCCTCTCATTCTGATAAAGCAGGTAATGTGTGGCAGGTTGTATGCAGGACAGCTGCAGAGTGAAACTCAGCTTTGGGTATGTCCTGCGGGTGTTTCCAGGTACGGTTGCTATGTGGGCCACAACGCTGAGAGAGGAGACACACCCTGCTTATCAGTGGGAGCATCCAATGGGCTCGCAGCTAAACTGCAGTAAAAGTCCGACAGAGACAAGGCCCGTTGCCTTGTTTGGAAAGGCCAGTTCCAAGGTTCACCTGGCATTGAGTCCTAACTGGGATTCTGCAGGAAGGAGTGTACAGACTTCTGGTAAAGGGCTGGCTTTGGTGTTTCTGTTGTTCTGGGGCTTTCAGTTTCTTGGGCTGATTATCTCAGGCACTACATCTTCTGACTCTCAGATGCAGGCATTCTCTGTGGATTCTCATGTTTCTAAATAGAATTGAAACCCTCCCTCCTACCTCTCCGTAATATATCACCAAGCACAGTGTAACAGGGCAATAGTTGCCTGTTTTATTTAGCTTTAATAGAAAATGCAATCATCTTGGAAATTATGTTAAGTTACCGTGTGTTTATGGAAGCAGTGAACGTAATTATTGCTTCCTTACTATGTCGTTTAATTTTCCTGTTTATGTTGTGTGTGTGTAATATAAATTTTATAGAATTTTTTCTGGTTTAGAACCCTAACAGAGTTATAATATTATTTTAACTTGACTACATTGATTCTCAGATAGAATCAATGAAAACAAATTAATGTGATTCTTCTTACTTCTGTCTTTGGTCACTTTTGGTGCAATGTTAGATGTCATTTTTTTTGTTAAATGTCATGTTAATGGCTTAGTATCTACTTATTTTCTTATAATGAAGGAAGATGAACATTCTGTCATCTTCCTTATCTCATATTTCTTTTAATTTCTTTGAAATTTTTGACCTCTAGTATCATTCAGTTAATTACCACTAAACCAATTTATTTTTGTCAAGTGAATTATAGCCTCAAGAAGTTATCTTTTTATAATACAAAATTTCTTTTATGTCACCTGCCATTAAGGAGGATCTTAGCGAGCCCATTAACAATTTGAATAGCTCACAATTGAAAGTTTATGCTGCATTAATAAGACATATTGTCTTTTTAAAATATATACATAAAGAAGTCAAATAGTTATGTCTTAGCATCAATATTTTAGACACATTGGAATAGAGAGATGTAACAGCAGATTATGTTTGTGAGGTCGTACGGGAGGTGCCCGTTCTTCGCACAAACTCCTACTTCTGAGTCTGAATTCCTTCAGCTACATAAATCTTGAGGAGTAGGGAATGTGTACATAGTAGAGTCCCTCCACAGTACGGCTTTATCAGCTGTTACTCTGCAAAACTACTTCTCATTAAGGTGAGTGCTGATTTGCACACTGTTCTTCTAAAGGTACTGATTTCTCCAGATGGCTCCAAGTCTTCCCCAGGAATCCCATATGTACATGTGAAATTGAGCCATTATGGAATTAAAGCCTCTCAGTGTGGGGATAACCTGGTTTGGTCCTACACCTACAGATTTCTATTCTTTTCTCTTTATTTTTTAAAAATATTTTTTTGGGGGGTATAGGGGTTTGAACTTAGGATCCTATGCTTGCCAGGCAGGCATTTATTCTGCTGAGCTATCCTCCCATCCATACAGACTTATATTCTGTTAAGTGTTGCCTGTCCTAGTTGAACTTTGAAAATATCACAACTGTCAGTTCTGCTTGTCCACAAATTCTTGCACAGCTCAGAACTGTATAGCTATGAGAACAGAAGCAAGTCTTTAAAGCCTTGAGATAATACTGAGAGGTTCTGAGTAAGACCAGAGCTTTGAGGACAGAGAAAGAGAAACTCTGCGGGTGTAACTGCTCTGCTTACAAGAGTTTTGACCACATGGACCTTGAGGGGTTAGAAATGACAAATACAGCTCTCTCATATTTTTGCAACATTGTCATTATGACTCAAAGCTTCATTGCATGGATGCAGTAATTGTTGTCCAGGTCAGGATTTCTAAGCAAATATTAAATTTAGAGCCAAATGCTGCCACAACAGTATCAATCTGGTCACTTTTTATGGAAATATGAAATTGAAAATAATTCATACAATTGACAGTAGTACAAAGTATAAGTAAATCATAGCACATGGAGAATCACAGAATTACCAAGACAAGATGTTCAATTACAGTTATACCAAAGTTTTTCAAGAATAAAAAGCTTATCAGGAAAACTTATATGATCTGTGCAAAATTATTAGTAATGAATTTGTCTTCCTGGAGTGAAGGACTGGTGTGAATACTTTTTGCTTTGCTAAGTGAAATATATTGCAGTTTGCCTATATTGAATCTAAATTGATAGGATTATGGTTGGATTGCAAGGGATTATTGTTACTCTTTCCTTCCTTCTTTCTTTCTTTTTTATTTATGTATTTGGTACAGGGTCTCACGATTCAGCCAGGACTCATAGCACTCCTGCTGTTTTCAGCCTCCCCAGTGCTGGGATTACAGGAGTGTGTCACCATGCCCAGACTCAGTGGCCAGTTTGGCGTGCTCTGAGGGCGGGACTGGAGCAGGATGCAGGACCTAGAATCTAACCTTTGTCCCTGTGCTTGCCAAAGTATGCACTCAGTCCGCTGAGCTATCTCATCAGCCCCATTTTCTTATTAAATAGAATGAAATTTACTTAAAATATGGAAAAATTAAAAATAAAATACAAAATCAAAAACTATCCCTTAAGAATTACACATGCTCAGTATCCCACTTTTCCTTGCAAAATTGGTGGAGCAAAGTTTGTGAGGATGGCAGCTTGCATGTATGTACGGAGAAATGCGTGGATGTAAAAGTAAATGATCAGAGAGGGATGACAACTGATCGTACAGAAGATACCTCAGTTTACAAGATCAATCCATATGAACAGAGCGCATGGCAGTGGTAAATCAGTGGTGGGTAGACAGAGTGAGTGATGGCTAAATCAACGTAGGAATCAACAGATGATAAATAGATCAATAGTGGAAATTTTAGAGGTAGTTTTAAAACTTGCACTATGACTTTTCTATTTAAGGAACAACTATTCATAAAGACATTATGAGCTTGGGTCCTGGAATGACTGAGTCCGATGGTCTCCTAGCCTCTAGCAGAAGACAAGCAATGGGCATAATGCTAGGAAAAATACCATGTCAACAAGCATGGAATTTCAGACTTATACAACCTAATCAATACATTACGTTTTGCCTAACTCGAGAGCCGGCTGGTTACAGAATATACCATTAAATGCACTATCTAATTTAATGTTTACATTTTCTGAGTTTTTTATAGTTAGGAAAATGTGTATTTTGTTTTATTTTCCTGTGTCAGTCCAAATAATTCTGTGGACCTTTGAATCCCTAACTAGCACACTTTTAACACTTGCAAATTTAATATTATTAAAATTAAAGCACTGCTCATAAAAACTGTAATACTCTGTTAGCACATTTATTTTGAAGATTGACTCTGACTTCACTTTTAACCGTTTAACAATCTGAATTGTATCTCAGAGTTGATTGCAAACTAAAGTACTTTTTATACAGCGAATGAATTTCACAGACGTGTCCTGCCATAAATTTCAGAGAAAAATTTCAAAACACTTCACACCTTGTAATTAATGAGTAAAAGAAAAGAGAAAAGAAAAGCTCTATCCCTACAGGACAATGAAAAGCAGTGATGCACTCATAATTAAAAATTAGAGACCTTTAATAAAAGAAGACACAATTACTACTTTCATAAGCATAAAAGACCCTGACATTTTTAGCATCATGTAAGCTATTCATTCACTTTTTTGAGAGAAATTAGTTATGACTTCTCAATTTAGTCTCAATCTATCTGAACAAATTAGTAGAAAATTGGAGATTTTTCCTATAAATCACTGAAGTCTATTCTTAGTGGTTTTCTTTTCTTCTTAATTTTCCTTAAATAAAATCTTTTATTTAGGACTACCATATGTCCTTGAATATGACTGAGAAATAACAGAGCGTTTTTATCATTGCAATTATGGAAAAAAAGGGAACGACAGAAGGAGTGGGCTGGCATGAGGAAGTTGAATGCCTGACTTTTCTTTTCATGAAATTGCCCAAGGTTGATAAGGCAACGATTGAACTTGGCTGTGTGTCTGGCGGACAGCCCCTTGCTGACACCGCCGCGCTCGCTGCTATGGAAGGCCGAGGGAGAGGTACATGCACCATGGAGACAGTTGCTGGTTTCTTCAACACTCCTGTATGATTAACGTAAAAGTTCACCTCCTAACAAGTGACCTATGATTCATGGGTTTCAGAAAAATCTGTGTAATTATTGTTCTGGAAAGAAATTGGGCAGGAAACAGCAGTGTTTCTGAGACACTCAAAGGGTGCAGTCTTTCTTGTTCTTGAGGTCTGGCCATGGCTGGAGAATTTTGCCATGTCTTCCTGGAGGTGTGAGAGGTCTGAGGACAGTGCTACAGGGTTACAGGTGACAGGCAGAGAATATGGTCTGGGTAAATATTATCCATTGTATAGTACACACCCTAAAGAAGGGATTCTCTGAAAACAAGAAATACTGAAATAGAGGATTTCCGTACTAAAATATGGCCATAAATACCAATAAGTCTAATTTGTCAGAACTCCAGAAGGCCTGTACTAATATTTTCGGATTGCTCAGTGTAGCACAGGAATTGGCTAAATTGAATAAGCCCACTGAGGGTTTCACTTCAGCAGTGGAGTTGGCAGTGAGGGCACTTGTACATCTCTGCTGCTTTGTCAGTTTGACTCTCGTCAGCTATTCAATTCAAGACAAAAATGGTAATGCTATTATAACAACTTTATGTTCTGGATGATGTTTACAAAGGTGTAACCTTGTTATTACCATAAAGTTTTCTTATATATAAGACACTATTTGTCTATTTCTTGTTATATTCAACTGTGAAAAACTTTCAGATGAAAAATATGCAGGAAAATGTGTTCTGAACTAATGTGTGCTCAGTTGTGAATTTCCTGGAAAGCATTCCCAAATTTTTACAAGAAGAGTAATATGTTTCTTTTGGCTATATTATTATATTATATTATATTATATTATATTATATTATACTATATTATATTATAAGAATGTCCATAAATTTGGTTCCTGAATTCATACATATTTGTACAAAATAAGTCTATAAAAATGATGTCTCATTATTCTAATTTTATTTTATTAGTTTATTTACTTTTTACTATTTTTTATGCAATTAGTACTGGGTCCCACTTTGCAACTCAGATTCCTAGTGATCCTCCTGTTTTCAGCCTCCCCAGTGTTGAGATTATAGGCGTGCATCACCATGGCCGGTCTCGGGGGCCGGCTCAGCGTGCCTGGGGGATAGGCTGGCACAGACGTGAGGTCAGGGATCGAACTCTGGTCCCTGCATTTGCGTAAGCAGGTGCTTAATCTGTTGAACTGTCTTTCTGGCCTGCTGTTTTAATTTTGTAATAAAACTTTATTTAAAAGCATTCTGTAGTAAAAATTTACTCAGGTATATGTTCACCATTTTTATGTTTGTTTACATAAATAAATTCAATATGTGTACAGTTTTATTTTTTCTTGTTTCAGAACTTTTGTTTGTTTATTTATTTTTATGGCCAGCTCAGCCTGCCCTGAGGGCAGGGCTGGCGCAGCATGTGGTGCCAGGAATCGAACCTCGGTCCCTGCAGCCGCCTAAGCTTTCCCAAGCAGGCGCTGTAGACCACTGAGCCATCCTGTCGGGCCCTACAGTCTTATTTTTGACACTGCAAATTACATTTATCAAAAGCTCTGTGTAAATTAATCTTCTTATGATCACATTTTTAAATTAGAAATAATCTGGAATATTGCAAATGTAGGTAAAATTCATTTTTAATATATAGATATAAATAATTGATAGCCTGGAGATCTGTATTTCCCAGTTTAATTAAATAACAAATTGCTGTAACCAACTGTGATAATTTCAATGATTTAGACATGGAAGTTTTGTACAGCAGTCGTTTGTGTTAGGTCAAAATGATGTAGGCCTCTATAATGCGACTCCTACATGCAGCGAGATGCTCTTCGCAAGGAGCCGGGAGCAGGCCTTGCACACGGTAGGCCCCGTGGCCACTGCTGGGGTCCACGCCACTCAGGTGCATCCTGAGGAAACCCGGGCATGTGGTGCGAGGGGGGAAGGCCAAGGGCCTGGTCGTGCCTCTGCTGCCAGCTAATGTAAGGACTGGGCCTGCTCAGGGAACCAGTGGAAGCCTTGCGATTCATCGCTATAGCCTGATAATTGGAAAGACTCAGTCCCTCCGCCCCGCAAGGTGAAGCTAAAGGTCTGATGTAGAAAAAAAAGTCTAAAGGTTTTGCAAAAGGCCCAGAAAGTGCATTAGTGATGGCGCTCAGTCAGCAGTCCCTGCGTATGCCACCTGGTAATGCTGGATGCCGGCAGACGACACAGGAGGCTTTAGGTCAGTGACGCCCTGGCTGTCACTGGCCCAGAGGACAGAGAGACAGCTGATGGCCTAGTCCCAGCCTCCTTCTCAGTTGCAGAAGAATCAGAGTCTGGGCTTCTCAGCTGCATGAGAAATGCTTCCCCACGGCAATACAATGGCCTCCCAACCACCTGCCTCTGTTAGGACGTCACACTGAAACATACGTAGCTGAAGCAGCTGGGCGTTTTCTGCATCAGCTATTACAGCACCACATCATGTTCCTAAGGTGTGACGGGACACCAGGTGTCCTCTCCGGGGTAGATCTTGGTAACTTTGGTAAACAGAGCGCCTGTGAGCGCCTTGGGTTTTGTTTCCGCAGGGTCGGTCCTGCTACTGCTGCTCACGTCAAGCCTGCTCCTGTGCACGGATGTGGACTCTCACTCGCTCTGTGATGAGAAGTGCCTCCAGGTCTACCAAGAGCTGTTTCTACCCGTGGTCACTGAGGCTGCGACAATGTATGGCAAAAGTAAAGCCCTCACCGCTGAATATGTAAGTACCTCACTGTTCGCCACTTCTACAGAACAGATTCCAAAAAACTGAACTTCTCAAAAATTAAAATTTGAAGACCTCATGCTCCAACTTTCAGACAATATATATTAACTAGTTCCAGAAAGTACAAAACACAGAACAAGAAGAAAAGGAAACATTCTGGGAACATCAACTTGTCAAAGAAAGCAATGATTTAAATCTTTTTTTAGTTTTAAAAGTTAATGATTTTATATAACTTTCACAAATTTAAACTCAGAACATAAGCCCTTCTATTGGGGACACAAGAGGAGCACAGGTTCCCGGCTCTTGTGTGCAGGCCCAGGGCTCAGCCTGCTTCCCAGAGTGCACTGCAGACATCTGAGAGACGCCAGTGGCTTTGCGGTGAGGTAGGAGGAGCAAACAGAATTAACCGATGCCCATGTCGTGCCAGAGAGAAAAGCCCACATCAGAGGGCCTGGAAATCTCCTTAGGCTCAGAAATGTCATTTCAAGTTTTCCCTTGTCCGTGCCTACACGTCCAATAGAAGGGTGATGCGGTCCGTGGAGACAAGTCTGTCTTTCTCCTCAAAGTTACTGTGGAAACTGCCTGCTCCCTACTGTAGGTCAGTGATGAGGTGTCACACCCACTAGCTGCTGGGCTCGCAAAGGCACCCCAAGAGAGAACGTGCTGACGTTTGCGTTGCTGTGTGCCATACCACTGGTTAAGTCCTTCGCTGCTCCTGCAGTTTCCCACTGTCCACACCTATCTTTTATAGGTCATTAGAATGTGGCTTCTGGACATGGTGTTCCTGCTTACCGCACGGAGGGTTCCTGGACTGAATGTATAATGATTCTTTTCTTTCCATTTCTGTGCCCATTTCTCTCTCTCTGCGTCTAGATCCCATTTTCCCATTTTCATTACTTTTAAATAAAATTCAAAACAGAAATAAAAAATTAGACATGACACAAAAATTTCATTAGGCAAACAACATGAATTTGACGGTGCTGATTGAATTAAATGGCGCTCTCTTCCAGTAGTTCTTCAGATTTCCAGATGTAGGCGTGCAACCTGTTCGCGTATTTTGTTGCTGGCATTGTAGCTCCCCTTGCCCTGGACCATGCTTGCACACACTGAGCTTGCTTTGTCCACTTCCATGACACATCTCGAGTGTTGCTGTCTCTTTCCCTCCTCTGTCCCACGATCATCCATTTCTTGGTCACAATTATGTAGAAAACATCTGTCACCTTGTCTAATCAGTCTTTTCTCTTTCTTTGTATTTTAGATGGCTCCAACATTGTGTTGAAGGTTCTGTTTCTGAAATTCTTTCTGTTAACATTCTATTTTCAAGGTGTATGCCTTTCCCTACCAGAACCTTTAAAACGAATCTTAACTTAGGGCTGTCTCATTTCATTATGCGCAGATATTTGATTTCTTTCTCCAGCCACCTAAGTGCTGACAACAAGAGTTAGTTGTTAGAAATGTCATAAACACTGGCTTGCATACATGTTTATAAGATGTTGTTTCATCTCTTTTGTATGGTTTTTGTGTATTTGGTGCAGGGTGTCACAAGCAGCTCTGACTCCCAGAGGTCCTCCAGGTTTCAGCCTGCTCAGGGCTGCGATTACAGGCGTGCGCCATGATGCCCATCTCAGTGGCTGGCCCAGGCCGCCGGGGGATAGAGCAGACGTGGCACGAGGTGCCAGTGAGCACGCCCTCGTCCTTACGTGCGCCTAAGCAGGCATTTGGCCCAGTGAAGCACCTGGCGGGCCCATTCGTTCACCTCTTCTGGGAAGACGCTAGAGAGGGAACATCTGGGTCAAGCAGGGATTTCACATGTAAGTATCTGGAAAATACTCTGCTTTCCATAAAGCTGGCAGTAGTGTCGATTCACGTCGAACATGTGGAGTCTTCTTTTTCTAGCACAGCTGTCTGTAAACTTCCCAAACACCATAGCAAACCCTTTCAGCTTTCTCTAACTTTGTTTGATGCGAGTCTCAGTATTTCTTCTGATAATTAGTCACAAACTGCTATTTCTATTTTCCTAAAAGATTTTTCAATGTTTTATGACTTCATCTGCACTGATAAAAATTTCATTTTGATTCTGTGGTGAAACGCACAAGATACAGATATGTCGATGCCTGTGTTATTGAAATGAACCTTAGCTTAGAATTCGTCGATTGGGAACCACAGAAACTGACACATTAAATTGGTAAATGCGGGTGCATGCGCATCATGGCAAGTGCCACAGACAGTCGGAAAGCATGACATTTACACACTTCCACATGTCTGGTTTTGCTGCTGCTAATGTCCTCATCCCTCACAGTATCTTCTAGGAAGAATGAGAAACGACAGGGAAAGACGGAAAGTGGGTTAGGGTTAGAAACGGTGGATGGAACACAGAGAGATTACAGGGGCAGTGGAAGAAGAGTTGGATGTGTTCCTTAATTTTTTAAAAGGTAGATAAACTTTATTTGCCTGACTCTAAGAAGTGACGCTTCCGGCAGTCACTTTCTGCCTCAAGTAGAGTTCGGAGTTAGTAGTTTTGCCTCTGAGAAAAGACAAGTACAGAAGCCAAGGAAATAATGAGGTCCTGCCATTTGGGGTTTATTTTATTATCATTACTGAAAGAACTGGTCTTCAGCAAATACTCAAAAATCAATATGGGTAATAGTCAATAAAATGCTGTAATTTATTAGAATAAATCCACTAAGTTTTACCTCCAAATGTATTGAAAAGTTCCTTAAGAAAAGAGAAAAAAATCACCATAAAATAAATAAGACAACAGATCTTTTAAATGAGGAGGAGCAAGAATAAAAGAAAGAACATTTATTGAGCTCATGAATCAGGTTAAGGCATTCAAAATGTCTTTCAAATGACATAAAATTCTTCCCAAAAGAACACTGAAGAGCAACGAAAGAGTCACTGTTTCTGCTCTGACGCAATACGTCATCTTAACAGCAGCTTATAGGAAACCTACTGCCCAAGGTCAGGCCCTTCTTTGTCCCTGGCTACATGGAGTGCCCCGAACGACCTCCTTGCCCGGATACGCATGCGTGGACAGCCTTGCATGCAGTGGCTGCCCTGCGGTCCTCTCCCACTACTTCAGGGTGAACGTTGAGGCCTTGACCATAGCCGTACTTCTTCCCTTTCCCAAGTTCTCTGAGTCTGCTCATCCAGTAACTTTGTGATAACTTTTCCAATGGTCTCAGTTTTCATGGCCTATCTTATAACTAAAGAGCATATTCGATAAATATTCAAAATCTGTTGGTTCTCCCAACTGTGAGACATCACTATGGGGCAATTCTCAGTTTTGTGTAGCTCTTGGCCTAAATAATTTCACACCCTTGTCATTTGCTAGTATGCTCACAATGGATTCGTTTTGTAAAATTTAAATTTTCTTCAATCTTTTCAGGAAGAGTACTATTTCACTGAATAAACGCCCTTTCTAGAGCCTTTCAAACCTTGCCACACAGCTATCATTGATCTTCCAGACGACAGCAGTTATCACTGGGAGGTCAAGGTGAGTTTCTCCCCGACCTCTGCCAGAGGAACTGAGGCAGTGCACTGTCATGGCTGTTCTGCGAGCTTGGAGCGGCTCTGGAGTCGGGTTAGCAGTACTCACTCCTGCACAGAATGGCGGAGAAAGGAAAAGTAGGAAACGGAAAACTACACAATGTAGTTGATAAAGAGCCTGCAAAATCCAAAGCTGTTTGGAGCTAGATCCATGAAGTATTCAAGCTGCCAAGGATGTTTTATGCAGGCTCTCTTACCTGGGATCGAATGCGCTGCACTGTAGGGAGGCGAAAATGAATTGCACACTTGTGCACATATGCGAGACACGTGGGTGCGGCGTTGTTCATCACAGGTCACTGGGGACTCCTGTGTGGGCAGCTCTTCTGTGGCCCTGACTGCTGTCCCATTGGTGGCCCCAGGTGCAGCCTCCAGGCCGTCCTCCTGCTTCTCTAATGCTGCCTCCTTTGTTCTGCAATTGCTCCCTACCTGGGCTCTCTCAGCTGCAAGTTTTCATGGAGCATGCCCTCCCTCTGTGGTATTCTGTCCTAGTTCTAACGCCCCAAGACAGGAAAGCCTACTGTCAAGCCTCCAGCATTTACCATGCCTGTAACTTTAAAAGTTTTTATCTCCCTTACCTGGGTCCCAACATAAGCACAGATGTGCATGGATTTCAAAGGAAAAAAATAATAAAAGAAGAAATTTCAGTGGGTAATGTAAACTTGGAAGTTACTGTGTGTCAGTCTTAAAAAAATATTGATGTCAATATGCCAGATTTGTATCATTTCCTATTATAGAAAAGCAACATTGACCAGTGGAATCACTTTTCTGATAATGCCATTATTTACAGAAATGGCTTGATGTACACAAGAATGGCAAAGATATGCTGGTCATCTGTTTTGAGAAAAAGTAACGCATAGCTAACGTTCTCCAACTTTGGCTCTCAGTACCCTCAGCGTCTCACATATGTGTTCAGCTTGATGTACTCCTGGAATGGACCCTTGAAGTTCCTTTCCAATGAAACATTTCGCCTGCCAGAAGTCAGTCGTTCCCTAAGAACACAAGTTAATCAAATTTCAGGACACAACCAAAATCTTCAAAAATTCATGAGGGACTTCTCCCGCCAGGTGAGCACCCTGAAATACTTGTTGTTGCTTAAAGAGGTTCTCTTTCTGGTGGGACATGTTTGGAAATCTCTCACTTTATGAAGACAGAATATCAACATTACAGCTTCACATTCTGTCTCCTCCCCTGCTGTTAAACAAAGAGGCGCCTTGGGCTTTCACAGGGGAGGTTCCGAGATCTGTGCATCTTAGTAGCTTTTGGTTGACAAGTGTTGCCTTCTGCCATTGTCCACTAAGCTTCTCAGGTTATGATTCCTCCGATGGTGGGTTCTTCAGTATTTTCCAGAGAAGGGAAATCACTGGAAAACCTGTAAAATAAAGGCTTCCTTCAGTTATCCCAGAGCACCAGCATCAAAATTCTACCTGGATTCTGTCCTTCTTGTTCTTGTGCAGAAGAAAGAGTAGGAAGGAAGGAAGGAAGGAAAGAGAAAGCCCATAGCCCAGACTGCGCTCCCACCTCAGGCACTATGCTGAGGATCCTGTGGCGGCTGAGCATTAGCAGTGGACCACCAGTGCTAGCTCATAGTTCTTATTGCAACTGCAAGATGCATCTCTCTTGGAGTGGTCCTCATTTCATGCTTTACAGAGTGCAAGCATCAGTGCTGTTTTCCTACATGCTCCTAAAGGGAAATTGCTTTCATGTTACATAATTTCCCAAATGATTCCTCATATCTAGGTTGAGTTAGCATTTGAATATATATCTCCATTCATATATGAAAATTCTAAAGTTAACAAGGGATTTCTGAACTTCCTAGACCTCACATACCATCTCAAGAATAATATATGAAAAAAAATATGATTGTGGTAGTGCATGGTAGCACCTGCGAGCAAACCCAGAACACTGGAGGTTGAAACAGGAGGATCATTGGAGGTAGAGCCCAGCCTGAACTACAAAAAAAAAAAAAAAAAAAAAAAAAATCCATTAATATATACTTACAAAACAGAGTCAGGAATAAATAAAAGCTGCAATTTTATATGTTATGTTTGTCCTAAGATCATGTAGGCTCTGCAACTTTCTCATTTCATAAGAAACAAATACAAAATTTACTCATGGGATACTAATTCTGTCTTTGGTCCTAGTTTAATCCTGAAATCACAAAGAATGTGCACATTGCTCCCTGGAGAAAACTTCCATTCCTGCAGTCATCTGATGATGTCATTCGTGAGTTTACTGTTTATAAGCTGCTCCGCTGCTGGAGTGAAGACAACCGCAAAATCGTTGAATATCTCAAAGGGTTCTTGTGCAACGATCTCCAGTATAACAAATGCTAAGATCACATTCATTCCCTCTGCTCTGGAGGAGGTTCTCAATGATAGATCTTTTGGTTAGCTCTCTTCAGTTTAATTTTTGCTTTTTAAATCATATTTGAATATAAGTATAAATTTCTGCATGTTAAAAATAAAAGTTTACCGCAGCATTAACAAATTATCAAAGCTGCTTTGTCCGACTTTCTTTTCTCCATTTAGTTTGAAAACAAAAGAAAACCTACCATTACCACAGGACAGATCCAGTCAAAAATGATCAAAAGGAAACAAGGCAACTATTTCAGTATCACAGTGAATTAATTTGAGTGAGGTTACCAACATCAAACAGTTACATAAGTATAATTTCTTCTAGCAATGGAATAAAATGTAGTGAACTGTAAGGTACGTTATCAAAGCCAGACGTGTCCTATGGGTTGAAGTTACAGTGTACCGACAACCAACGCAAGCCCTATGGTAAGGCTGAGGCTGACTACCACAGGAGTCACCGGTAACTGCCAGGACACAAAAATGACCTCCGTTTAGACCTCTAACACCGACTCTTATGTTCTGCTGCATTCGCATCTCTTCCACAACTCTGAATCACTGTGTAAGTTTCGCTCCTTCCAGCCCTGAGCCCAGTTCAGTCAGGTTGCAGCTGTGTCTCATGCTCTTCTAAATACTGTTTTCCCTTCCCCTGTGGTGGCTCGCCAGATGCTCATTTAGTCTCTTCTCCACTTTTTGCAGCTTTTCCTCTCACTCGTGTGAGGTGAAATGCAGGGATAGGAGACATAGGATAGCTGTGACGTCGCTGGCCTCTGAGCTGCTGTCCTTGGCTTCCCCGTGCGGACAGGGCTCCACTTGGCCCTGTCTCTGTGCCGGGTGTGTGGCTTATCAGTCCCTGTTAGGTTCCCCAGGTCACGGCCACGGGGATGCTTCTCGTTAGAATCCTGACCAGTGCTATGACCTGCTGCACGTTGCTGCTCGCCCTGTGACCCTGCGGCTCTCGGGGTTTTTCCTCCCTCTGCTGAAGCTCATCCTGCTGCTGCAGAAAACTCTTGCATCCTAACCACTAGAGGCAGGGAGAGTAAGAGAAGCAGGAGTGGCTTCTAGTTAAATAAAAGAAAATGAGGAAAAGGTGGATAGAAGGAGAACTATGTGAAAATATAGGGCGTGCCTTTAGTGCAGGGTGGGCCACGGCAGAAATGGTGACCACACGACGTGAGACTGGCAAAGGCAATTGACAGGAGTCAGCTTCGTTACCTCTCAGATTCAGTTTTTCAGAAGTTGGTCTTCTCAGCTGTCGCAGCTTTGACATCGCACGTTGTTATTCAGCCTCCGTTCTCGACTTCGCGATTTGTGGCCTCCGTCTTGCTCCTTTGCCCTGGCTGCAGTTGATCACGATTGTCGGGCTCTGCCCTGCGCTCCAGCCGCACAGCCGTGACCCAGCCCGAGGCTCCACTTCATCTTGAGAGGTCTCATAATTCTTTGTGTACATTGATATTTTTGTAAAGAGAATTAAAATTTAGAAAACCTTAGATAAGTTGCAGAATTTTGAAACAAGAGTAGCAGATATAGGCATTCACAGTTGGTAACAGTAAAATCTAGCATTAAGTATTCTTTCCATTAAATCAATCAAAATTCATAGCACACTTATTTTATCTATTTGTTTGTGTGTATCCATACCTACACGTACATCCATGTTCATATCATTTTCCCCCTCCTTACTTTTTTCTTTTCTCCTTTCTCTTATTCTCTTGGCCCTTTCCTTTTTAGCAGTTTCTTTCTCTTTCACAATATGTATTGTTCCCTTCCTATTGTACTTGCTCTTCCTATTTTTTACTCATGGGAGATGATAAATCTCATGAACTGGGAACATTCTCAGCCAACTTCCCCTCAGACAAAGGCCTTCTGCTTAGAACATATAAGACGCTGAAAAACCATCAGGACCGCAAAGTTCAAGGATCCTCCAGAAACATGGGCAGGTGAGATGAGTGCACGCTTCTTAGATGAAGAAACGTAAATGCCAAATAAACATATGAAAAAGTCTTCTGCATCAGGGCTGGTAAGATGGCTCGGTGGCCTAAAGTGCCTGCTTAGGCAAGCGGAGGCAACCACAGGGACTAAGGTTCGATCCCCGGCACCAAATGCTGCACCAGCCCCACCCCCAGGGTGGGCTGAGCCAGCCACAATAATGAAAAAAGAGAGAAAGAAAGAAAAAGTATTCAACATCAACAGTCATTAAAAATGAAGATTTAAACAACTTGGAGATTCCATCTTGCCCATGAAAGAATTAAGCTTATGAAGAGACTAAACAATAATAAATGGTGGAAGGACGGTGGAGACAAAGGCGCGTTCCTTGACTGGTGGAATGCAGGGTAGAGGCTGCTCAGATAGGCGTGATTGCAAATCCATGCCACACAGCTTTTGCTTTGTGTATAGATTTCAAGAAAAATAAAAGCCCCGTACCATAACAGTATGTTTGTATCATATGTATAGCAGCAAAAGTTGTCAAGGCAAAGTTTTGGCAACAATACAAATGTTTATCGATTGAGGCAGGGATAAATGAGATCTGATATTGTTAGATAGTGGAGCTTTACCTAGCAATAAAGAAAGGTAAACTCAAGGATTTTATAGGATAATGGATGTACCTAGAGACCATACTCATAAGTGACATAAATCTTTGTGGGCTTCTCAGAGAGGCGAGGTGCTGATTTTCATGTAGCCACTTAGATCAGAGAGTTGTTGGAGCTCCTACCTCTTTAAGTTAACTAAGTTAGGACAATGTCTCACTGGCTGGATTTTAAGCAAACGATGAGATCTGACTTCCAGTTTATATTTGTCACTGGAAGAGGCATGCCATGCATAAACGTTGGAGGAAACTTTACGGGCTAATATTAATGTTAGACAAGCTACCACTGTGCATTTAACAGAGCTGTACTAATCAATATTCCCTGTACCAAACTGGTTTCTTATTCTTTAAAAAGGAGCCTGAGCTGCTCCTGAAGTTCAGGCGTAGAGCTTTCATCCTGTGTAAAGGGAAGGGACAATTTTCCTTCTCCGCTGTAGGAATGGCCTTCTCTTTGCACTTCATCAGTCGGCATGGGGTGCAGTCAGTCTTCCGTTGCCAGGAAGCTGACGCCTTGGTTTCCAGACACGTGCAGTGGGGTGGGCGTCGATGAAACGCTCGCATCCTCAGCACCCAGCCTGGCTGCAGGAGCCATTTTCTCAGAGCTCCTTTGGTTTTCCTGAGGCACCTTGAGCATTTCAGTAGTGGAAATTGTGAATGACAGAATTTGGTCTGATGGTTTTCTTTTGAGGCTTTTCCGTTTTATGTTTTATCTGGACATCAACTGTTGAACACAGAATAGGCCATATGCAGCAGTTGGGAGTTAGGGGTGGTGACCCCACGTAATGATCAGTACTTTATGCGGAATGTCTAAAGCTGACTAACGAAATGGTTTCCCGTCACTGACCTGCGCTTCATGGAAGATGGGTGGATTTTGCGTATATTATGAAAAGAATCTTCTAACTGCTTAAGGAATTCAGGTTGATTTGTATCTCTTTCCTGTGTGATTAAAGATGTATTCCCACCATCCATGTATGACTAGTAGATTTTGAAAGGTACATTTGAAACCCCTTGAAGAGAGGACACCCCGTGTCAGACGTAGTCCTCCTCCCGTTGATAGCGTAAGAGTTCCAGTTTGGTTCAGTTGAAGGAACAACTCCCTCTTGAGTGATGTTTTCAGTTTTGTAGCGCAGTGTTCCTTTGTATATGCTTTGTTATCTTCCAGGATTTTCTTTTTTGTTTTTGATCTGGGGTACAGGAAGTAGCCATGAAAAACTGGACATCACACCGCAATACCCCAAAACTGAGGGTCCAAGTTTCAAATGCATCAGTAAATGCCCTATGATCTTTTGAATTTTGGGCTGGCTGTATTGCACATTATCAGACATCCATTACTGGAAAAGGGACCTGGACTCCAGCGGTCCCTCTGTTCCTGGCAACTCCTTTACAGCGGGCTGAGTTGTGAGTTAGAGCAGGAGGAGGCACCACTAGGTGTGTCCTGGAAGCTGTGAAGCTCTCTGGGGAGCGTGACGAGGGAGGGGGCTGCCTAGCACTGATTCCTCTGGGATGGTTAGATCTGGATGGAGGTCTGAGTCACATGAAGCAAGCTAGGCTGATTTCTTATCCTGAGGAAGAGATGGAGGAGACCTCTTAATGTAGTTCTGTGTAGTAACCTGAAGAGAGGTAGTAGCCACCTGAGAACAAGGTGAGGGTCTGGAGACAAGACCTTCAGTAATTCAATTCACTTTCTTCCCAATTAAGCCTCTCTAAGCATCCTAGTTTTGGGGCTCTTTCAGACATAAAGATGCAGAGAACTCTAAGCACAGGCATTTCATTCTCAGGATTTTTATAAAAATGATCTAACTAGCCGGGCGTGGTGGCGCACGCCTGTAATCCCAGCACTTGGGAGGCGGAGGCAGGAGGATCGGTGCGAGTTCGAGACCAGCCTGGGCTACAAAAGTGAGCTCAAGGCCAGCCTCAACTGCATAGTGAGACCCTGTCTCAAAAAGACAAAAAAAAAATGATCTAACTGTGAAACTTTACTAGTGTCATGCGGTGCTTCCTTGAAAAACAGATTCACTGGAAGATATTCAAAGATACAAGAAATTTTAAGATTGGCTTCTGGAAATTACACTCTGACTAAGGAGTGGAAGAGTAAAAGGCCATCAGGCCACCTGGGATCTGGAGGATTCAGGGGAAAGCTGGGGCTCAGTGTGGCTTCCGTGTGAGTCCACATCTGAAGCCAAAGGGTCCTGAGTGGAAGGCTGAAGAACCTGCGCTGGAAACCAGGAGACCGGGTCCCTGGGGAGAGCAAGGCTGAGATCCTCGGAGTAATGGGGCGTGGGCTTCTTCCTCCCACCCTTTGTTTATAATCTCACTAGGGCGGGTCTCCCACACCCGACACTGGGCTGAGCTCAGTGGAGAATTTCTTGCTGAAGGTGACCCCATCACCTGTCTAAACCAACATGCCTACTTGATCATGACATGGGTGGAAATGCACTATGTCCAGCCTTGACTAGAAGCCAAGGTGCTCATTTCTAGCATTTTGTAACTTGATGCAATAACAATGTTTTACCAATACCTAGCAAGCCGTAGCAAGGTCTCTGAACACTGTATGACTTTGGTAGCTCTGTAGGGGAGAGCCGTGACAACTGCAGCCCTTGTTTCTCTAGCTGATCACAAGGCAGCAGCTCTCGTTTAGAACTGCCTTACCCACTAACCATTTTGCCATCATTCGACAACCACCTCACCTAGCTGCCACCACACCTGCGTCTGCCAGAGAGTTCTCCCACATGTTCCTGGACACGTGAGTGTTACAGGTGACAGGCTAACTTGGTCTTGTTGAGTATTTGATGCTGGAACAAAAACTTATCTCATGCTGTAAGCCATAAATACTGATTGGCGATCCTGGGCCTGCCTTATGGGCCGTGACCCCAGGTCATGCTGAGATGGCAATTGAGACTGGGCGTGGTGGTACAAACCTGTAATCCAAGCTCTTGGGAGGCTGTAAACAGGTGGATCACTATGAATGCGATCTAGCAGTGAGACCCTGAACACTCTGTAGACCTTTCCATTAAAATAAAAATAAAAATAAAGAAAAGAAGGGCCGGCGGTATAGCTCAGCAGATTAAGCGCTTGCTTGGGAAGCGCAGGGGCCAGGGTTAGGTTCCTGGTCCCACCTGCTGCACCGGCCCCGCCTTCCGGCACGCTGAGCTGGTGATGGAGTCTGGGCGTGGTGTGTGTGCCTGTAACCCCAGCACTTGGGAGGTACAAGCAGGAGGGTCACTATAAGTCAGTAGTGAGACCCTGTACAAACAAACAAACAAACAAACAAACAAAAAACCCAAAAAAACAAAAAATGAAAGAAGTACTGATTGAGAGATGCTCTTAGCTGGAATAAACCAGAAATGTCAGTTGGTCCTGTCCGCCACAACGCGTGCACTTCTACACTGTCACTTGCTCGTTTTCTCCTCTGCCGCATGAACTGACCGATCTGCATGAACCTGCTGGAACTTTCAATTCAGCAAGAAAATTCAGGCAGTGATGGCAGGTGTACAGCTTGCGTGACATTTTCCGCTTGGTTGAAGCAAAACACTGCTAGAAGAAAGGAAATGCTGGTGCTAATCTATCATCTTTACTTTCACGATGGTGTTCACAAAAAAGTATAAGCTTGTGAGGACCATAGTTTTGTAATTAAAAACTAATAAAAGAAAACGAGTGACAAGAACAAAAATTTAAGATTTCTTTAAAGCAAGTGGTAATATTCTATCATATGTGCCATCTTGCATAATTATGTCTGTTATTCTAAGCAACAGATTTGACTATAAAATAGGTAATATATCAATCACTGTTGTTCAGCTCTTCTTTTTTGAAAATTTGGAACATATGTATTTTTCTATGCTATTCTGTTTCTCTTTGTTCTTTTTTTTTCTGTTGTTTTTACTCTTCAAATAAAGAAAAGAAAAACTGAAAAAAGCTTTTCTACTTTATGCTATCTTAGGCTCCGTAAATTGTTCATAAGCTCAAGTAACAGGTAAACATGGTCGATGGCCAAGTGCATCTCTTTCAGAGCTTCCCAGAGAACTCTTCCGATTTTTTTGTACAAAGCGCATTTTCTCCACATTTATATACAAAATATGCATGTGCTTAGACAATATTACTATAATATCTATAATTTAATACTTGGGATCATATATTGTTTGGAAAAGTAAATCTGTAAAATAGCTATCTCATTTTCATTTTACAATATAATATTTTCAAATACATTTTAATAAGAAAAAATAAAATAGCAATGAAAGTGCTTCAGAACAGCTTAGTGGGACAATTACAATAACTGATACAATGCCTACGGTTGTCACTGTAGATTCAGAGGACAAAATGCAGACATGGTATCTTGTCTAAATCTTAGTACAAATAGTCTTCTCAAAGAACGAACTATTTTTATCCAATGGAGTGTTACTCAGGCATAAAGAAAAACACACCCAAAGCTTTGTAGGGAAGTGGTTGCAACTTGAGGATTAGTGAAACAAACCAGACACACACGTGTAAGTATCGTATTGTCTTCCTAATGGAAGAAGTCTAAAAAAGAAATAAAAACTGTGAGGTTTACTATAGCTATATGGAAAGAGAGAACTTAAAGATTAAAAAAGGATGAGAGAGAATGGAGAAAAGTTAGGAAACATGGTAGAAGCAAAACCATACCTTCGTGCAAACAAGGTAGGTAGGTAATGGCCCCAAGAATTGGCAGTATAACATTTTAGGTGCATCATATAACATGTTTTGGTAACGATTGTGAGGACATTATGCAATATGTCAACTTCCAAAGAAAAGAAAGGGGGAAAAAAAAAGATAATAATGTTGATTTAGAAGGGTTAATGTTTAATTGTTTGATCAATCTTATATACCTATATGTATTAATCTAAACTGATCTGATGATGAAAATATGTAATATAACCCGTGTTAAATTTAAACAATAAAAAATGTGAAAAAAAATAACATGTTTTGGTGTTGTTCTTAGAATTTTTTATGTTTCCTCACATATATAGCTTTGCACATTTCTTAGTTTCTTTCTGGAGATTCTAGCCACAATGATGAAAGGCTCCGTGGAAGGTCGCCAAGCTCCTGTCTTCACTCCGGGTTCCTCTGGAGTACTGCGAGGAAGGTCAAACTCGACCTCAGCTGTGTCGTGCATGCTGCTTTTTCCAACCTGTGAGCATCCGTCATTGGTAAGTAGGTGTCTACATAGCTGACACACAGAATTGCCTAACAGATGTGAGGACTTCTGATCATCACCAAAGATGCTGATATGCGAGCTTAGCAGAGCAAATAAAGGACTTCAAGTCCAACTTCCTCAGGGCCCTGTTATCCAGGCCAGGAAGGCAGGCACAGCTCTTCACAGTGATGGCAACAAGCGCGGGCCCTGTGGTGCCCGGAGGCTGCGGCTGTGGCCCCTGCTGCGGAGGCACAGCCTGAGGACCCCCAGGTGTGTGTGGTGTGACGAGGTGAGGCACAAGACCAGGGCATCAGCGTGCGGTTTCCCTAACCTTCTCGTTCCGGGGCTGAGGGTAAGTCACACAACTGACGTGAGCCTGATTCACCAGGATAATCTCATAGTGTGGAAGGCCCAGCCGATTTGCCAGGGTTCAGCCAAAGCAAGAAGTATGAAGAAAGTCTAAAAGGTCTGGTAGAGGCAGGAAGAAGCTTGGACGCTGTGTGGGATCAGCAGTTCCCATTCACGGCACTGTCGGTGTGACAGGGTTTCCTTCACAGACTCACCAGGAAGCAACTGTGTGCTTATATTTCATTGAACAGGGAGAAAAAGCCAACATGTGGACTGTGCTGTTCTTGGCCTATCAGTTTCCAGAATCCGAATGTCAGACTGTGCAATAAAAATTAGTGTTCAGAGAGTCAGACCGAGGAAAATCTAAAGAAATCAACCACAGCAAACTAATGCTTCAAGGGAATGATTTAAACATCCCTAATCTTAATTAATGTCCAAATATTGTTAAAATACAGAAGACTGTAAATGGGCTCACGCTTCTCTTGCACAGTTCCCAGGGAAATCAGCAATGCACAGAGAGCAGCTCAGCTGGGATTGCTGACATCACCAGGAGATGCCGGCTATCAGCAGTTGACACAGGAAGCAGTTGGTCACTGCTCTTGGAGGCTGTCCCCGACTCAGGTCGTCTTGACTGGAACATCTTGGTTGACCCTAACTGATGCTGGGTGCACCCTTCTGTCCTTATTGGCTCCTGGCCTCTGGAAATCCTTGGTATCAGGTCCCTGCTTGTTTGGTGGTCACTTTGGTAGTATTCTACAGTATTCTGCGCAGACAAGTCAGGCTGTATTTAGATGACTTTGTAGCCAACAGGACCTAATAAGCAAGTCATGAGCGGGTGCACAGGAGCCACGCAGGGCCTGTGCTGCAGCGCAGCAGGGCCAGCACTCAGGATTCAGCCCTCACGGGCTAGCACCTGGGAGGGGCACTAGAAGTGCCGAACCCAGCTGGCTGGAGGCTCTTTTCCCTGTGGCTGAGGACGGAATCCAGTTGCTGTGAATGTTAGCTCTGCCAATAAGGGAACGAGGTCAGGATTGCTAACCCTCAGGCCATCCCGATGTCCTCTGTGTTCTTAAAATGCAGAAGCATGTCGTAGCGGTAAGAGCGCATGGCTGCCCTCATTCAGGCTGGGACAGAGTGGCAGTGTGACAGCCAAGAGGACACCGAAGCCAACAAGTCCTTTCTGCTGGGGTGAAAGGGGGACAAAGAGAAGGAGGGGTCAGGTAGACAGCTGCTGGCCCAGCCAGGCAAGCAGGTCCAGGGGCCAGACGTTCAATCCCCGGGCCTGCAGGCTGGCCCTGCCCCCAGGGTGCACTAAAACAGCAGTTGAGACTGGGCGTGGTGGCGCATGCCTGTGGTCCGCGTTCCTGAGAGGTGATAAAGAGGTGGATCACTATGAGTCCGATCTAGTAGTGAGACCCAGAACACCCTCTAGACCCTTCCCTAAGATGTAAAAATTAAAAAATTGTATGTTTAAATGAACAGCTTAAAGCGCCCATTCTTGCCTGTGTTAGCGATTACAGCGCTGCATCCTGCATCCCTCGGCATGAGGAGAGGCAGTGCTTCCTGTGCAGGATGAATTTGGATGTCTTTGGCCAATTAGAACCTCTGTGCTGGAGCTTTGGTGTGAGGAGATTCAGCCCCGCTGCTCTGCTCGTGCCAAGCCTGGCCCCATGTGCGGACATGGCCTCCAGCGTCTCTGTTGAAACGGTAGCTGGTGGCGCATGCAGAGCCGTCCTGACCCGTGGTCTCCGTGCCGGAATCCGTGTGCTCCAGCCGTGAACAGCTTCCAGGAGTTTGCAAGCGCCTCGCAGTCTTTCTTTCCTTAGAACATAGATTTCAAATAATTATGCTTCAGAATAATTTAAATATGAAGAACCCTTCGGTAGAGATCTCCAGTCATGTATAGTGGCATTTTACAGCAGGCAATGTACCTTGAAGTAAAGTAAGAGGGACGGTGTCATGGCGCCTAAGATGGCCAAGAAAAATAGTGCTTGTTTTCAAAACGTGCCTCATCTCACTTAATTATCACAAATTTATGTTTTCATTTTGTTTAAATTTTTTTTGGGTCCCCTCAGTCCACCCTGAGCGCAAGACTGGTGCACCATGTGCTGGTGAGGGTGGAGCCGAGGTCTCCTGTGGCTACCTAAGGCTGCTTCCACAGGTCCTTGAGATCACTGAGTGTCTTGCTGGCCCATACTTATCACAAATTTATCACCTAATGAAAATCTCCTTTAGTTGTCTCAAATCTCTTACTGTAGAGCTGTTTCATTTCATTGTGCATAGATACTGTTCCCCCCTCCGTTCCCTCCCTCCCTCCCTCCCTCTCTCTCTCTCTCTCACTCGC
>PVJA010010357.1:0-28040 GCA_004027025.1 Myocastor coypus
ATTGAAAAGGTCTTTTACTTCCTTAGTTAGGTTGATTCCTAAGTATTTCATTTTCTTCAGTGCTACCATAAATGGTACTGTTTCTCTAATTTGTCTCTCACTGTGTTTGTTATCTGTGTAGAGGAATGCCACTGACTTTTGTGTGTTGACTTTGTAACCTGCTATGTTACTGCATTTCTGTATTAATTCCAGTAGCTTTTTGGTGGAGTTCTTTGGGTCTTCTAAGTAGATTATCATGTCATCTGCAAATAATGAAAGTTTTACTTCTTTACCTATTCTTATTCCTTTTATTTCTCTTTCTTGTCTGAAGGGTGTAGCTAGTGACTCCAGAACTACATTGAATGGAAGTGGCGATAGGGGGCATCCTTGTCTTTTCCCAGATTGGAGAGTAAAAGTCTTCACTTTTTCCCCATTTAGAATTATGCTAGCTGTTGGATTGTTGTAGATGGCTTTTATCAGGTTGAGGTAGAGGCCCTCTATTCCAATTTTCTGTAGGACTTTGAACATGAATGAGTGTTGCACTTTGTCAAAGGCCTTTTCGGCATCAATTGAGATGATCATGGGATTTTTGGTCCTGATTCTGTTGATATAGTGTATTGCATTTATAGATTTGCGTATATTGAACCATTGTTTTATCCCTGGGATGAATCCTACCAGGTCTTGATGTATAATCTTCTTGATGATTTGTTGTATGCTAATGGCTAGGATATTATTGAGAATTTTTGCGTCAATTTTCATGAGAGAAATTGGTCTTTAGTTTTATTTTTTCGTTACATCTCTTTCTGCTTTTGATATCAGTGTGATACTTGCTTCTAGGAATGATTTTGGAAGGATTGCTTCTTTTTCAATCTCAATGAAGTGTTTGAGGAGTATTGGGGTTATTTCTTCTCTAAATTTCTTGTAGAATTCAGAAGTGAATCCATCAGGTCCCGGAGTTTTCTTTGTCAGTAGGCTTTTTGTTACATTTTGTATTTCATTGGCTGTTATTGGGTTGTTGAGAATTTTAATATCTTCTTGATTCAGTTTTGGTAATTTGTACCTTTCTAGGAATCTGTCCATTTCATCTGTGGCTTCAATTCTGTGAGAGTAGAGATTCTCAAAGTAAATATTTAGGATTCTCTGTATCTCTGCTGGGTCTGTAGTAATTTCACCCTTTTCATTCCTTATTGCTTGAATTTGAGTCCTCTCTTTCCTCTTTTTGATGAGGTTAGCTAGGGGCTTATCAATCTTATTTAATCTTTCAAAGAACCAGCTTTTGGACTCATTAATTCTTTGTATTGTTTTCTTTGTCTCAATTGAATTGATTTCTGCTGTAATCCTTATAATTTCCTCCCGCCTTCGGGCTTTGGATTTCATTTGTTCTTCTGCGTCTAGTCGGTTTAAGTGTTGTGTAAGAATCCTTATTTGTTCCCGTTCTATTTTCTTAATGGGTGAGTTCAGAGCTATGAATTTCCCTCTGAGAACTGCTTTCATTGCATCCCACAAATTCCAGTAGGTTGTGTTTGAATTTTTATTAAATTGTAGATACTGTTTTATTTCTTCTTTAGTTTCATCTGTGACCCATTGGTTGTTGAGAAGAGTGCTGTTTAGTTTCCATGTAGTCTTGGAATTCCTATGCTTTCTTTCATCATTTATTTCAAATTTGATTTCACTGTGGTCAGGTAATATGCATGGGATAATTTCTGTTTCCTTGCATCTACTTAAGCATGATCTATGGACTAATATGTGACCTATTTTAGAAAATGTCCCATGTGCAGCTGAGAAGAATGTGTATTTTGAGGTGGTTGGATGGAACACTCTGTATATGTCCTCTAAGTCCAATTGTTTCAAGTTCTAATTCAGTTCTGACACTTCTTTGTGATTTTTTTTCCTTGACCTATCTTTTTCGGATAAGGGTGTGTTGAGCTCTCCTGTTAAGATTGTAGTATTGGATATGAGAATTTTCAGGTCCATTAAGGTTTGTTTTATATAGCTTGCTGCTCCCATGTTGGGTGCATACATATTTATGAGTGTTACCTCTTCATCATGAATTTTTCCCCTAACCAGTATGTATTGGCATTCTCGATTTCGTTTGATTAGTCTTGGTTTGAAGTTTAGCCTGTCTGCAAAGCGAATTGCTACCCCTGCTTTTTTTTTTTTTTTTTTTTTTTTTTTTTTTTTTTTTTTTTTTTTTTTTTTTTTTTTTTTTTGTAGAGCTGGAGCATGTAGCATTGTTTTCCAACCTTTAACTTTAAGCCTATGAGTTTCTTTATGGGTTAAATGTATTTCTTGTATGCAGCATATTGTTGGGCTGTTTCCTTATCCACTCTGCAAGTCCACTTCTTTTAATTGGAGAATTGAGTTCATTTACATTGATGGTTATAGTTGATATGTATTGACTGATGGATGACATGACTCTTATTTGCCAGTGTTTACCAATTTTTCTCCTATTTTTAGTTGGTTACTCTGTTTGGTGGGATCTTTCTGTTCTCATTTGTTGGATTCGGGTCATTTTGGTCCCTTTCTAAAATATTTGTTAGAATATTATGTAGCAATGGCTTTTATGTCATGAAATTCTTTAGTTGTTCTTTTTTATGGAAATATTTCATTTCTCCCTCATACTTGAAGGAGAGTTTTGACGGGTACAATAGTTTGGGCTGAAATTTGTTTTCATGGACGACTTGAAGCACTCTGTTCCATGCTCTTCTTGACTTCATGGTTTGTGAAGCAAAATTCGCTGTTATTCTCATGGGTTTTCCTTTAAATGTGATCTGCTTCTTTTCTCTTGCAGCTTTTAGTATATTATTCTTCAGCTGGATTTCTGGTATCTTGACTATTATATGTCTTGGCGTGTGTTTAGTTGGGTTGATGTTATTTGGGGTTCTGTAGGCTTCAGTTACCTGAATGTCTGATTGTTTTCTCAAATTGGGGAAATTTTCTGCTATTACTTCTGCCCATATGCTTTTTATATCATTTGTATTGACTCCTTTTTTCTCATTGATTCCCATTAATCTCACGTTGTTTATTTTTACATCGTCTTGCAGATGTTGAATTATTTTTTTCTGCATTCTGGTTGTTTGTAAAGGATCGATTCTTACTCTTTCACTGGCTGCAACTGTGTCTTCAAGGTTCCAAACTCTATCTTCCTTTTTGTTCATTCTGCCAACTTGTGATCGAGGTTTTATTTTCTTGTATATCACTTTGAAACTGTTTCATGCGATCTATGTCTTTCCTATATTGCTCTGTCAGGGAGTCCATCATTTTTCTATTCTCCTCTAATTTTTTATCGATGTCTTCTTTAATAGTTTTGAAGTCTGTCCTTATGGTTATCCTTTCTCTGTCTAATACAGAGATTATTTTTCTTCTGTTCTCCTTTCTACTTTTGTGTAGTTGTTCCCCTACTTGGGATGTTATTGATGTAGGTATGTCTTTGTCAACTGTAGATATTATTTCTGCTCTCAAGTCCTCTATATGTTTCTCCAGTCATTTTTTCCACTTCATGTATTTCTTTTTTTACTTCAGATGTTATCTTTGATCTCAGTTGCTCTATAAGTTTCTGCACTTGTGTGTCTGCCTCAGATGTTACCAATTCAGAGGTTTCATCTGTATGATTCCCATTTTCTTCCATGATAGTGTCTTCTGTATTTGGTTTGGGTGGGCATGGGCCCTGAGATTGCCTCCTGTTCCTTGTTGTTATCATTTTGTATGGAAGCGACCTCTGCACTTTGGTGGCATTATGCTGTGTCTATGGGTGTTTGTCTGGAGACTCCAAGCTGGTTCCTCTACAGAGGTTCCTGACTCTGTGTTGGAGCTCAGGCTGTTAGCTGCTGTGAAGCCCGAAGGATGTGGTCTGTAGGTGGAGGTGGAGCTTTGGGGTTGAGTAGTCCTGGTATGCTGGTGGACCAGATTTGTTGACAGACGAGGTGTTTGATGGGTTTGGTTCTGGAGCTTGGGCTGGATGCGTTCCAAAAAAGGGGGGGGGCGGGGAGCGGGGGGGGGGGGAAGGCGGGCCAAGGATCCTGATCCAGCTGGTGCCCGGGCTTGGCTCCCAGCAGTGCGTGTTGGGTCAGGGCTGGAACAGGACGTTAATTGGAGAAACCTAGAGGAGGGGCAGAGGGGCGCAGGGATCTTAACCTTGCTGGGCGAGCGGTCTTGGCTACCAGTGTTCACCAGAAAGCTTTTTACAGCTTCACTAAGCTAGATTAGTTATTTTTGTTGTGTGGTTTTATAGCAATTTACATTTCAGTTTTCAAATAACTTACAATCTACATTTTTTCTAAGAGACTGGAAACTCAGTGAGAAAATAAAGAATATGTTTTGTTCATTGTTATATCTGTTACATGAGCAGTGCATAATATTTTTGGGAAAATTAACTTTAATACATTGACTGAATTGTTTGGGGAAATATTTTGAGTGAAACTACTATCATATATTAATGCTATTAGAATATTTAGCAAAGTGTCAGATGACTGCCAAATTAGCCTTTATAAGTTAGCAAAGTCAAAACTGAGTTTTACATCTTGGATAAGTGTTTGCAGAAGAATTGTTTTTGTGCACAATAATAAACAGATTCATTTTGCCTATTCATAAGCATATATCAAGACAATTAACAAGAATATTAGTTAGCTGATGATTTGTCTTATAAGGTATTTTTAAATTTTTGTCCTTTGTTTTTCTTTTATTCCTTATTATTTTATTTTAGATTACATTTTAATAGTCTGACTTTTCATATTTTATTTCATCTTTTTGTACAATAGACCTTTTCAAATTTTTACTTCCACTTTATTTCTTTATTTTTAATCTAACTTATTGTGTAGTCTTAACTGATGTTTGGTGTTTAGCTACTTGCCTTTTGCTGTGAGGAAATACCCCATACCTTAACTGAAAGTAGCAAAGCTGTTTTGCCTCACGGATTTTGCATATATAGTTTATATTTGCCCGATTCCCACACAAAAGTGGGCATGGCATTAGTGTGATACAAAATGGTGCAACCCATATTGTGTAGATATGGAATAGAGGGATAGAAGGAGTAAGAATAAGAATATGATATTTTTCGTCTTGTTCATAGTAAACAGATCCTTATACAAATTTTGTAATTTTGTCTATAAAATCAAATCACACTCGAGAATTTACTTGTGGGGGGAGCACTTTCAACCGTAACATATGGTAATTTGGTATATTATTGAAACATAATTTTACTGATGAATACTTATTTTTAACTTTCACTTTTCATTTCACCAAGTTTCACCTGCTTTATTTACTTATTTTACTTATGGTTTAAACTTTGTATTTAAAGATATATTTTGAAGATAAGCGACAAATTTTTTTCAAGTCTTCTGTAATATATTCCAGTTGATCTGCTCCTAATTATCTCATTCCAGCTTTCTCCAATTTTATTTATATTGCGTAACTATTTCTATTCCTTGTAGCACAAAATGAATCAATTTATTTTAGTGCCTGTCACTTAACTCCTTCAAATATTAGATGGCCAATGAAAATACGTAAGTAACATCTCACACATTATCAGGACTCAAACAACCAAAAATATGGTTACTTATTCCTCTTTTCCCATTTTTTTCAAGTAAATCAAATGATATCTACCAATTAAAGGATTACTTCCTTAAAGGTATATTGTGTTTACTCGTAAATCCAGTATAAAATGATTTTCAAACTTTTCTGGGTTTTTGTTCTTGTTTATTTTATTTTATTTTTGCATTTTAGGAAGGGATCTAGAGTGTGTTCAGAGTCTCACTACTAGATTGGTCTCATATTGATCAGTCTATTTACAGCCTTTCAAGAGGTGAGATTACAGGCACAAGCTATCATGCACAGTCTCAATTGTGCCAATTTGCTCCAGGGGTAGGGCCAGCACCCCAAAGCCTGAGGATAAAACCCCGGGCTCCTGTGACTGCTTGCAGGTGCTTTAATCTGCTGAGCTATTTGCGTGGTCTGTCAAACTTTTCTGTATTTCAAATTAACTTAGTTAACTTAATGAAAAGTAAAAATCTCAATTAAAGCCTAAGATTAAGTGGGTCTAGGGTAACTTCAGAATTAAGTATTTGAGAAGCACACCCAAGTAAATGAACCTAAATTTGAGAAATTATCATCCATATACAAAATCATATGTCTAATCATAATCCGTATAACCACTGGACAATACTATACATTAGATTACATTCACACTATTGTGCTGATAAAGAGTATATCTGAAAAGAAAACTCACTGAGTTTTAGGAAAAATATGTAATATGTTTAATATGTTCTCAATTAGCTGAGTATGCATCTAGGTCAATCCAGGACAGTGTGATATTCAGTTCTCAAAGAACATTCTAGACAAGGTGGTAATTACACCTAAGTTGTAATATCTTTCTGTGAAATCATCAATAAAATTGCAAAAATTTTAATATACTTAGGTTTAGTTTCCATTGTCAGCAAAATGACATGGGGTCTGAGACAATGAGTTCTCAGTAAAAGAATATCATTTCCACATGAAGTGATAAATATCTATGAAAGAAAAATGAAATTCATATGAGGAATGTGAAATGGAAAGATTTAAGATATAAAGAGGTACAACACAGGAAGAGCACATCGAATGAAGAAAACCACTTAGAGACAACCACAAACCACTGTTCTCAATTTATTTAATGAAATTGAAAGAGAAGCAATACTTACAAATTCATTACTGGAAGCAAATATTAGCCTGAGCACAAAATCAGAGATGAACCCAACTGAGGAAGAAAAGTACAGGCCAATCATGATAATGAACATAGATGCAGAAATTCTATATAACATGCTGGTAAACAGAGTGCAGAAAAGCATTTAGAAGATTCTACATATTGACAAGGTGAAATTCATCGCAGAGATGCATGGATGTTTTAGAATACGCAAACCAATAAATGTAATACACCATATTAGCTAGGCTAAGTACAAAAATAACATGATTATCTTAACAGATACGGAAATGAAAACTTTTGATAAAGTCCAGCACAAATCCATCATAACTCTACTGAAAAGTGGAACACATTGCATTTATCTCAATCTAGTGAAAGCCTCATTATGACAAACCAATAGCCAACATCATAAAGATTGAAAAAAATTTGAAAACTTTCCCTCTAAAAACAGGAAAATTACAAGGATGTTCACTCTCTCCACTCTTATAAAATATAGTCCTGCAAACTTTAGGCAAAGCAATTAGACAAGATGATGAAATGAAAATAATGATAGAAAAGGATGTAGTTGAATCATCATGATTTAAAGATGTCACACATTCTACATAAAGACAAAAATTCACTAGGAAACTGCTAGATTTAATTAGCAAACTTTATAGCATAGTTGAATATAAAGTTAAAACTCAAAAATCAATACCTCTACTGTACAAAAATAATAAACTCACAGACAGATGTTATAGAAACAATACCCCTTACAGTAGCAATCAAAAATGAAATACTTTGAAATTAATCTAACAAAGAAAATAAAATATCTCTACATTAAAAACTACAGTACTCTGAGAAGGGCCAGGGAGATACCTCAGTGATCTAAAACGGCAGTTTAGGCAACCTTAGGTAAACTCAGATTTTGATCTCTGGCACGACAACCTGCGTGAGCCCCAACCCCAGGGCAGGCTGAGCAGGTCATAGTATAAGTAAATAAATAAATAAATAAATAAATAAATAAATAAGTTTGTACAGTAATCTGAGAAAGGAGATTGAAGAGGATATTAGAAAAATAGAAAGATACCTAATGTTTTCAGATAATCAGAATATAGCAAAAAATGCCACACTTCCAAAACTATTACACAGATTTAATGCAATACTGATTAAAAACAATTGAACGGCATCTCTTAAAGAATTAGAGAAAATAATCCTAAGATTCATTTGGAAACAGAAGACACTTTCAAATTGAAAGTCTATTCTTGGCAACAAAGGTAATGCAGTACGTGTCACAATCCCTAACTTAAAATTATGCTCTAAAGGTACTGTAATAAAAACAGCATAGTTCTAGGAAAAAAAGAGACTCAAAGATCAGTGAAATAGATTAGAAGATGCCAAAAAAAAAAAAGAATAAGAAGAAAGCAAACCTGCAGATATGTTGAGCCACCTTAGTTTTGATAAAGTTGTCAAACATGAGTGGACTAAAGACAGTTTCTTTCAAAAATGGTGCTGGAAAACCTGTCACTACACATGTCATAGATTAAAACTGGACCCATATTTTTCACCACACACTAAGCTACATTTAATATATTTCAAAATCTATATAATGAAAAAATATATTAAATCTTGTGTTGGTACTATAAGTGAAACTATTGAAGATACTAATGTAGGCAAAGATTTATGAATAAAATCTTGATTGTATAGAAAATATTACAAAGAATCAACAACTAGGATCTCATCATATTAAAGCTTTTCCACAATAAGAGAAACTACCAACAAAATGGAAATGTAACTCACAGTTTGGGAAAAAATGTTTTCCATCTGTTGCTCAGATTGCTACTGTGAATATGTAAAGAAATAGAAGTATCAGACAACCAAAATTTAAAAACACAGTCCAAAAATGGGCATCTGAAATGAATGCAGACATTTTATATGAAGAAATATAAATATCAAATAAATACATGAAAATATGGGGTCCTGGCATAGTGGCATATAACTCTACTCCCAGTATGGGGAAAGCTGAAAGTGGGAGGATCACTATTATCTGAGCTGCATAGTGGGACCTTGTAACAACCAAATACCTTAAAAAATATTCAACACCACTGCTCATTCAAGAAATGTAAATTAAAACAGCACTGAGTTTCTATCTCCAGAAAGAATAACTGTTATCAAGTAAACAACCAATAACAAATGCTGGAGGAACTGTGGAGAAAAATCTATGCTTCTCCACAGTTGGATTCAGTATAGACTTGTGTAAATACTGTGGAAATCAGTGTGGAGATTCCTCAAAAACGTAGAATTGGCAATGACATTTAGCCTAGCAATTCCCATTGGAATCTTCTCAGAATTAAAAATATAGAACCAAAGTGATATATGTGTACCCACATTCACAGTAGCAAATAAAAGGAATAATGAAAGGAAGAGGATTGCTACTGATAACATACAAACAACTTAAAAAATCAGACCACCCAAATTAAAGACCCAATCCCCAAATGGCATCTGAGATAAATAGGTTCTTCTCAGTTGAAGAAATACAAGGGCTGGCCAAATAGCTCAGTGGATTAAAGCACCTTCAAGCAAACACAGGGACAGAGTGTTGGATTCCTGGGCCTGCCCATCTGTTCCCAGATGGTAGGGCCATCTGAGCAAGCAATTGAGAATAGGAGGTGTGGTGATGTCTGTAATTCCAGCTCTTGTGAGGCTGTAAACACGTATATCACTATGAGTCTCATCTAGTAGTGAGAACCTGAACACTGTAGACCATTCTCTAAAATAAAAAAATAAGTAAGTAAGTAAGTAAGTAAATAAATAAATAAATAAATAAATGTGAAGAAATACAAACAGCAGGACCAAAGAGATGGCTCAGTAGAGTAAACAACTGGTTATACAAGCACAAGACCAGAGCTGAAACTAGCACCACATGCTGCTCTGATTTTGTCCTAAGGGACCTTGAGCCAATACTGGGTGTGGTGGCACACACTTATAACCACAGGCCTGGAGAGGCTGAAAATAGGAGTATCACTAAGAGTCTGAGCTATGCAGTAAGACCCTGTATATATAATTATATATATATATATATATATATATATATATAATTATATATATATGCATATATATATAATTCAGATAGTTATAATACTAACTTCTTAGTTGATTGAAAGAAATATTTATAATAATGTACACACAGTTAAATGTCTTTATTTTGTGTTCTGAGTAACTTAAAAGAATAATATATAGCTTAAGAACCATTGTTACCCTCCTATTTTTTCATTTTAAGGTTTTATTTCTTGCCTTTAAAATAAAATAAAAATACACAAAAGGAAATACAAATATTAGGACTGGGATCATAATTCAGTGGCATAGTGGCTGTCTAGCCAATGCAAGTTCCTGACTTTGAATCGTGGTTCAAAAAAGAAACAAAGAAAGAAAGAGAGAAAGAAAGAAAAAAGAAACAAAGAAAGAAAAGAAAAGAAAAGAAAAATGTGATGTATAATCTAAAACATAGAGAAACATAAAGGCAATGCAGAAAAATAAATTATGAACAAATATTCAATGTCAGGCCTATTCCTTAAAAATAAGGAGAACCAGACTCTGCAAACAGTCGTTAAGCTCTGAGAAGTGTAGTAGTCCCAATTGCAAATAATAAGTTGGCAGTTGTAGTCACAGGAGAAACTCATCATTATTAAAGTGGTAAATTCAAGGTGAAAATATAATATTAGCATGATTCTGTCTGTGTGACAAGTTAGCTGTGCAGAATACATTCTCTGCAGCATTTGCCATCTAGTAAAGTAATGTAACTAGCCACTTACTCAGAAAGCCAAAAATAAAACAGGCCCCAAGAGTGAATCATTATACCACCCACAATACTTAAATAATTCCAATACTATGGGTTGGGATTGGGTCTTTACTGATCTAAATAGATAACAGAACAATCACAATTTAGTAGTCCTAGGGACAATTTGACATAGAGCCTGTGTGGTTTACACCCTAAGAGAGAATAGTAGAGCATGAGAGAATTATTCACAATGTTTTTTAGAAAATTAAGCAGCAAGGACTTTATGCTTCTGAGTGAATAGTAGTTGGTATAATGTCTCTGACATTACATGAGGCTCATTGTATGTGGTTTTGACAGTACTGAGTCTAAAAATGTGAGAATAAAGTACAGCCCATTACTTGCTTCCCATCTCTACCTTCTTCTAGAACAGAACTTAGCAGTATAAACCTTTCCACTTTCCAAGATGTTTGGAAATTGTTACAGTTTATCATCATGTCATGGGGCAAAAGGAAAAATATGTCACTCAAAGATTAGAGTCAATGTCCAGGTCATACTACATGAAGGTCCACAGGCGTTGTAGTTATGCAGACTCATCAGAATGACAAATTCTCACATAATAATCCCAAACTGAAGCTCTGTGATCTTTTACTGACAGAAGCTGGAAGGACTGGTTAAAGTAAAGAGAAAGGCATCTAGTTAGGGACTTATGTAGGTGGCAAAGGAAGAAAAGAGGAGGATGAGGGAGGTCTGTTAAATTACTGATTCTGGGACTAAAATTAAAATGATAAAAATATCAGAAATGATAAGGAAGACAAAGGCCAGAGCATTTCTTCCATAATGCAATTCACTTTGACCCTACTGTGACTTGTGGCCCTGTATATTATCTTTTAACCTCTCACCATACAATCTGCGGGTTTTGGGGCTTGTGTCTCTAAAAGCCCTGTATCTATGTATATCAGCATCACACATACCTCTCATCAAAGCCTTCACAATAGATAGTTCTTTTCCTGGATATTTACCATAGCCACAAATGCATGAGCAGGAATCCTCAGAGTTCAGCTGGGTATTTAAAGTACTACATGTCATTAAGCTATCTGGGGACAGAAAGTGGCTCCAAGTGCAGGGAAGATATCAAATAATAAAAAACATCTTGAATAAATATTTATGCTATTAAAGCAAACAAGATAACATTGAGTCGTCACATCCACCCTGTGGGAAAGGCAAGACAAGCCTAGATTTTATAAAGAACTAACCACTTACTCAGAATGCCAAAAATAAAACAGGCCCCAAGACTGAATCATTATATCACCCACAATACTTAAATAATTCCAATATTATGGATTGGGATTGAATCTTTAGTGATCTAAACACTTTTGTCATGGGGAAATTTGAGGATTTATTTTCCTTTTTGAATTACTGTTCAACTTTCAGTCTTTCTGTTTCAGTTTTTATTCTTTCTCTTTCTTTTCTATAACTGTATTCATTTATAATTAATTTAATCAAATTTTAATCTTTGTCTTTCTTTTTAAACTTATCTTCCTTTTATTAATCTTGCTTCTTTATTTCTGTTTTTCTGCTCTTGAATTTTACTATATGAAATGTGACTACTTTTTATAACTTTGTGTTATATTGTGTTGAGAAATGTTACAAAAATTCTAAAATGCATGGAAACAAAAATTTACTTTTCAATGATCAGTGAGTCATTAAAGGAATGAATTGTGTAATTAAAAAATTTCTAGTATCCAATGAAAATTGAAAGATAAGGAGGATGAGGAGATAGTTTAGGAGTACAAGTGCCTGCCTGGCAAGTGCAAGATCCTGAGATCGATCCCTGGTCTGAAAAAAAAAAAAAGACAGCATGCTAGAATCTGTAGAATATACCACAGACAATTTGAAGAGAAAAATTCATATCTATTAGTGTTTATAGTAGAGAAACAGAAAAGTGACATAAAAACTTTCATGATCATCTTATTTGCCAACAGTAATGAAAAAAATCAATTCCTTTGGACAGAAAGAAATACTAAAGATCAGTTCTAAAATTAATGAATTATAGAAAGTAAAAGAATAAGGTGACATATTAGTGAAACAGATATGATTATGAAAGAAATATAAGATTTATATTAATCTATTCAAACTAACAATAGAAAAAAATACAAAATTAGTGATTAAAAATAAGGTAGTCAAAAATGTTTGATATTCAGAAAGCCAGGGATGATAAGCTCAATTAATAACTTATAGAGTAATAGTATCATGAAACTTTTCTGCTGGAGTGTTGAGAACTTAAGTTAAGAGAACCAAAAATTGGAGAAAAAGAAGGGTTATGAGGATAGCCAATATTTTGGCCATAGTCCTTCAAGGTCAGGAAGGACTCAGGATATAAGATAACCTGTGCTGTAATATCCTGTAACTCAGAGGTGTCCCAAATTTTCTGGTAAAGGAGATCATGGGACTTCAGAGGAAAGGGATAAATGAACTATAGTGTGCCTAAAGAGAGTCACGCAGAGAAAAATATTCTCTCAAGCTTTCACAGAAAGCAAACTGATGAAGCAATGGCCATGACTTGTCTCGAAGACTGACACTGGCAATAGTTCTACAAAGTACTGTATATGGTCCCAAATGTAATCCTGAGGGGATTGGACCTTGGAAGATACAAAAGATGAATGTGTTGTTATACAGATCTTGCTTTAACTTGCCTTTGATCACCCAGCAGAAAAGCTTAATTGCGAGCCATGAAATGCAGAGCTAGATTGGTGAGATGAGCTGTAGGAGGCTTCTCAATAGCCTCCAACGTTGCCAGTTTCACGGGTGGCCCATTGCAATTGTGGAACACTGGACTGTGTATGCATGTGCTTCCTCTTAGTTCAAAGAGAATTTTTTTTTCTTTACTTAACAATATCAATTTGAATGTGTGTCATGCCCACACCCTGTGCTCTGTATAACTATTTTGAGGACAATATGCAGTATGTCAACTGTTAAAAAAAATTAATGCTAGCCGGGCGTGGTGGCTCACGCCTGTAATCCCAGCACTCGGGAGGCTGAGGCAGGAGGATCAGTGCGAGTTCGAGACCAGCCTGGGCTACAAAAGTGAGCTCAAGGTTAGCCTGAAATGCATAGCGAGACCCTGTCTCAAAAAGACAAAAAAAAATAAAAAAAAATTAATGCTTATACAAAGTGTTAATGTTTGATTGTGTGATCAATCTTATATATCTATATCTATTAATCTAAGCTAATCCAATGATGAAAATATGTAATATAACCATTGTTAAAGTTTCCTCGTTTTGAAATTCTGTACTATATGTACTCTTACTTGTTACTGTTTTTCTATCTTTGTTTCTGCTATTTTTAGTCTTTAAAATAAAAATAAAAAATAAGGTAGTACTTATTTTTTAGACAGATATACTAGAATCCAGAGAATCATTAGGGAATATTTTGAAACATGCACTCTCATACATTTTGAATCTTGAAGGAATGAAAGAATATCTGGACATATAACACCTATCAAAATTGAAACACATGCAATAAAGGAAAACAATTAAACAGATCAATATCAAGCAGTGAGATTAAAGAATCAATAAATATTCTTACAAAATAAGAGTCCATAACCAAATAGATTCACTGTTGAATTTTACCATATTTATAAAAATAGTACAAGTGCACTTGTGACTGTTCTATAAGGTAAGTAGGAATGGAAACCTTCTAAACTTATTTTGGAAGACTGATGTCTCTATGATATCTAAATCAGGAAAGGACCCAACAGAAAAATAACCATTATTTTATAGTGTTATCATTGTAGCCAGCTGAGTTACATAGAAACAATAAAGCAATTCAGAGAGGGCTAGGAAGTGGAAAGTAAATATAAATGAAAAAAAAAATTACAACTCTGGCCAGAGGTGCATTTGTTGGAAGCCAGCCTCACGTGCAGATGGGATAACCAGGTTCTCATGCCTATCAAAGAGAAAAAAATCAAGATAAATGGTAATAATTGGTTCAATAAAGTCTAGATGGATATCAGTCTTTTAATTTAGTGACCAAAATCCCCAGGCCCATCCGTTCTTGAACAGTACTTTATTTATTTATTTATTTATTTTGTCTTTTTTGAGACAGGGTCTCTCTATGCAGTTCAGACTGGCCTTGAGCTCAATTTTGTAGCTGAGCCTGGTCTCGAACTTGCACTGATCCTCCTGCTTCAGCCTCCCAAGTGCTGGGATTACAGTCGTGCGCCACCACGCCCAGCGCATGAACAGTACTTTTTTCTTCCCATGTGCACATGCTGCATGACTTAAATCCCCACCAGATCAATGTTATCTATTGTCTATATTTATAATCTTATTAGTTGATTTTAACCGTAACGCACATAGTACCGAATTTTGCTCTATAAAACTCCTCTGTTAAGTGGGATTGTTTGGCAAATCATTTGGGAACTTTCTGTCTTTCTGACAGGACCTCTTTCTCATTCAATAAAATTTCTTACTTTTTTTCTCAAATTCTATTTTTAGTAGTACATGCTTTCAATATACAAAGTTCACATTTATGACGGGGAGATAGCATATGTACGTAGCATATCCAATTCCTTTTTACTGCCCCTTCCACTTCCCTCTTACTTTTCCTTCCTCCTGATTTTTAACCAAAAACTCAAATATGCTAATTAACTCTTTGGTGTTATTTAAGACCTTATTGTGATTTCTTTTATTAATAATGCTGTTGAAAGAATTCTTTACTAGCTTTACATTTCTTTTCTGCCATATATGAAGTATCATACCAGAGAATAAATCATATATAATATTTCATTGATAAATCTAATCTTTAAAATGAATGCTTTCAGATATCATCAGTGTCATGAATCTTATATTGCTGATTTAATGTATGATTCATTATACATAATATTTCAGTAGATTCACTTAATTGACTTTTTCCCACATCTATTATGTAATCTATTTGAATTGTTTTCTCATGACTTTGACAAAATAGTATTTTTTTAGTGGCAGGACTATTTCTAATAACTAAATATTTTTTGCTATTTTAAAGAGAAAAACAATAAAACTGATACAGAAATTCAAATCAATATAATAAAAAATTAATGAAGGTCAATATATTATACACTTAAACTTGCTCCAATTTCAAAATGTAGGCATGCAAAATTGATCAGACAATATAAGCATAACGATTCTTTTCAAAGAATATAAATTAGTAGCATATTTACCTTACCTACACTTTGTAGACACACCTGCCACAAGAAGAATGTTTATAATCAAACAATCAACAAATAAAGAATGCTAGTGGTGGTGTGGAGAAAAGGGAATGCTTCTCCACTGTTGCTGGGAGTGTAGACTTATGCACCAACTGTTGAAATAATTGTGGTGATTCTTGAAAAACTAGGATTCAAGGTCCCACGCAACCCAGTTCTTTCTTTACTGTGTATATTTAAAAATATTAAAGACTTCATACTAAAATGATATATGTGCACCTATGCTTATCACAGCAAATGCAGATGATACCATTAAGTAAAATAATCATTCTCTGAATTGCAGTTGATATAATCCTATTTATAGAACACATTAACAGCACCATTAGAACATTAGAAGACTTTTAGAGGTAATAAACTAATTCAAGAAAGGAACATGACACAAAATCAGCAACAAATAAAACCATAAAAATTTCTTATAATTTATGTTCACTTTTTGTCAATATTTGATTTGTCTTCGTATCATGAACATTAGTGTAGTTCTTTCCTTTTCTCTGAGTTGTGCTGTGGATCAGATCCAAAGGTTAGATTAGACACTAAGATTATTAAATTTTAGTTTGTAGAGGTGGGGATATAGCTCAGTTATATAAGCACCCTCCTGGAAAGCATAGAGTCTTCATTTCAATCCCTGGTACCATGAAATTTAGCTTGCATTGTTTCAAGTGATTTATAAACAACCTAGCATAACCAAACAAAAGGACACATCACAGGATCAGACACTACACTATTCGCAACTTTTCTACCTTAACTGAACTTCAACTTGCATCACAAAGTACCATAAATATGAGAAAGAAAACTGATGAGATTTCTCAAAACTCCTACCCAGCCAAAAAATAATCTCTGAAAATAAAGAGCAGGAAATTACAAGCAAATAATGAAAAATCTAGTCAACATATTTGAAAACATCAAGAAGAAACAAAAACTGACTTGGGAGCTTAAAAAGCATTTTTATTTAAGAAGTAAAAGATTAATAATATAAACTTAAGAAGAAAGAAAGAATAGACTAATGGATTTAAAGAATACCATAATATACATGAATAACTATTTTGGTATAGAATTAGAAATCATGGAAGGGAAACAATTTATAGTATAAAATAACAGCAACTGAGTAGAAAGCATGTGCAGGGCCTGCCAGATAGCTCAGCAAACTAAAGTGCTTATATAGGCAGAGTGCAGAAGCCAGGAATCAATCCCTAGCATGCTTTGCCATCCCAGTCCCTGAGGTGCACTCAAATGGCGATTAAGACTTGAAATAGTGGCACACACCTATAATCCCAGCGCTTGGGAGGCTGAAAGCAGAGGAATCACTACAAGTCTGCTCTATGTAGTGAGACCCTGTAGAGCCTGTCGAGCCTGTCCTAATACATATAGAAAAAAAGTAAAGCATGTACAAATGTGACCATTTTTAGGAGAGATTTCAGTACTTTAAGAAATTGGGGATGTAGTAGATAATCAACTCAATGATTCAATTAAATGAGAAGATATCTTGCAAACTGGTAGGCTCAAATAAAAGATCTCAGAATTATAGGAGTAAAAGTAGAATTAGAAAATACCTCAGTGATATAAAAAGTGAAACATTAAGTCATAGAAATTATAGGATGAAACTTTACAAGTCTAGGGAAATAATTCTTGCACAACAGCCATATAGATCCTTAAGAACCACCATCAGAAAAGGACCTCTCCGTGAAACTTCGTAACTAAAATTTCAACAGATGTAGACATTACTAAGACCTATTAGAGAACAACATCAAATAATATATAAAGTAAGGTTGCTGACAAAATAGCACATTTATAACCAAAAACTCATAGCTTTAGAAAGTATTGATGAAAGGTTTCACATCCTAAAAGAAAGCAACTATTAAATTATAATTCTATTTCCAGCATAATTGGACATCTCAATTGATAAAGAACCCACAATCTGTTCATCCCAAAGTGATAGTAAAGATATTCATGACAACTAAACCAACCCCTGCAAAATCTACTCAAGGAAATTTTTATTATATTTATTTATTTATGTATTTATTTATGTATTTATTTATTTATTTATTTATTTTTAGCAGGACCGGTGTTCAAACTCAGGACCTTGCACTTGCCAGGCAGGCACTTGTGCCACGGAGCTATCTCCCTGCTCTCTACACAGGTACATTTTAGACAAAGACAGAGAGACTAACAGCAACAAGGATATAAAATAAATATACATCTGAGAGACTAAGCAAAAAAATAAAAAATAAGGGAATCAACAATGAAACATTAATGCAATGATAAGATGCAGCATTACCCCAAAATAACAACTCAATGTCAGTGGTATTAGTTCTGCTATAAAATAGCACAAACAGATAGACTAAGTAAAAAAAGTTCAACCATAAATTAGGTGAAGAGGCACACTTCATCTACAATAAAACTCATCAAATGAAAGCAAAGTAAATGAAAATCATACTTCATACATCTAGACAATAAAAGTAAGTTGGTATAGACGATATATCTTCAAGTTGGAATTATCAGAAGTTATAAAAAGGACACTACATATAGGAAAATAGGAACAATTTATAGAAATAGAGAATTTTAAATATGTATGGATCAAATTTTGGCACTTAAACTCATAAAACCCAAAACAATGTGTAAATGGACAGATCAACACAAATATAATCATATTAATGTATATCAGTGTCCCACTCTTACACTGACCAATTAGAGAAAATTCAACAAAATATAGATTTAACTACCCCTTTGAGCAAATAGACATACCAATATCTACAGATTGTTTCATTAGCAATAGAATACACAATTTTTTGCAGCACAAATGGAACTTCTTCCAAAATTAACCTTATCATAGGCTATAAAGCATACATAAATAAATGCAGAATTCAAATAATTTTCTGTATGCAATCAGATTATAGAGAAATGAAAGCATAAATTAATAGCAAAGCAACTCAAAGTGAGGAATGGTGCTACAATATTATAACCCTAGCATTTAGAAGAGTGAGCCATGTGCGTTACCATGGGTTTGTGACCATCTTCAGGTGAATAGTGTGCTTAAAGACAAAATGGATAACGTACCAAGACCTTATGTCAAAAAATTATATAAACACAGTATCATTAAGTAAAAATGCATTCAATAACAAATAGATCACAAAAGAAATCAGTAAAGAATTTAAAAGTTTTCTGTCATTAAATATCAGCACAAAATCTGTGACATGGATTAAATAAAATGAGTCTTAAGAAATAAATTTATAAGCCTGGTCAAATAGCTCAGCAGATTGAAGTGATTGTAAGCAGACACAGGGGCTAGGGGTTCACCCCCCCAGGCCTGCTGTGTGCCCCCCAGGGGGTGAACTAACATGGCAAAGGCTGGGCATGGTGGCATGCACCTATAATGCAGCTCTTGGGAAGCTGTAAACAAACGGATCACTAAGAGTCTAATCTAGAAGTGAGACCTACAATACTTGTAAATCAAAGAAAGAAAAAGAAAGAAAGAAAGAAGGAAAGAAAAAAGAAAGAAAGAAAGAAAGAAAGAAGGAAAGAAAGAAAGAAAGAAAGAAAGAAAGAAAGAAGGAAAAGAAATTTATAGCTATAAATGTGCTCAATAAAAAATTGATCAAAGGTAAGTAGATAAACTAATATGGATGTGGAAAAATGAGACAATAAAATCCAAAACTACTGCAAATAAAGAGATTTTCAAGGTAAATTAAAACAGTAATAAAACTGAGGCAAAATAGAAAGTATCAGTAAAATATATGGCTAATCTTTTGAAAAAATAAACATAATTAAAATCTTAGCCAAACTTTAAAAAATGAATAGAATAAAACCCTATCAGGGGCTGGGGAGATAGCTACAAGGCACAAACGCCTGCTGGGCAAGTGCAATGTTGTGAGTTTGAACCCCGGTCCTGCAAATAAATAAATAAATAAATAAATAAATATAAATAAAATACAACCCTATCAATGCGACTGTAAATGAAAAGCTGAGATTACAACAGATACTATTGCTGTCCAGTGGATCATAAGTTTCCATTTTAAAAGCATATATTGAAAAATAGATAATTTGATACACAACTGTCAGTGAACTTGAAACATGAAGGCATAAAAAACTGAATGGATAATCAAAGAAAATATACATATACATATACTAACAAAATCCCAAGTAAAACAAGGAAGACTTCTGTATTTATGAAAGAATTTTCCTGAACCTGTAGGATGATGTAACCACAATACTCGTTAAACTGAATGAAACTGAGAGAGAACAACCGAAGCCTAGCCACTAGACCACCAGGGAGCATCAAACTGAATGAAATTGAAAATACAGAGTCAAACTTGTTTCCCGAAAGTTAGCACAGCTATGGTACCAAAACTGAAAAGACTTAAAAAATTGTATAGACAAATATATTTTATGAAATTACAGGAGTACAGAGTTCAACAATATATTAAAATCTCCATAGCTCAAGGTCAAGAAATGTGAATCCTAGAAGGAAAGTATAGATTAATATGTGTTCATTAGTACAGGAAAGATATCACATAAAAAGAATCAAGGAAAAAATTCCATGATAATTTCAATACATGTACAAAAAGCTTTTGAGAAATTTTGTGGAGGAACACTGGAATGACCCCCTTGAAAAACTATAGTTTGTCTCCATTTTGCCTAACTCTTGCCCTACTTCTATGCATTAATATCTACAGAGCTGGCTAGGAAAATACTCTGATCCACCAATTGGCTTTAAAAAGTGCATATAGGTCTAGTTGAGGTGCCAATGTGTAACCTTTGAAGTAAAGCAAACAAGTTAGTGATATCCACTTAAAGTTCCCTACTACTACGCATGAGCTAGTCTGAGGACACTGCTGTCAGTTTGGGGTAGGGATTAAATTTTAAGAAAGAGGCCATGACATACCAGGACGGAAAGACCAGACAACAGAATTTAAGTAACCCACAGAAAGCACAAGATGTTTCCTCAAACTGTGTTAAGCATATTTCTCCAAAGTTAGAGGCTATGTTACCAGAGTCTAGTACTGTTTCTTCATACATCTCTCTGAATATTACAGAGGTTCTATTGTGCCTCTTACCTAGCACAGATCATAGTACTCAAGGACATTCTGCCATTCTCTTTGTCACTCATGCCTGAGACGCTTCTCTGTTCAAAAATTAATAAAACTAAAGTTTGACCCTGGGTGAGGGTCTCTGTTCCAGTACCTTTTGATCAGAGTGTATTTAAGATATGGCTGGCTCCCCACAACCATAGATATATCTGTCTCTGTGTTCTTGCTATGGGTTTTACTGTAAGTGGTAGATTGAAATTTCTTTACTACAGTTTCAATATACTTTCCTTGGGATTACAAATATAAATTTTTTCAAAACTGTGATGAGGCCTAGAGGACTCTTTATAGAAATCCAATATTCATAAAGAAGGCCTTAAAAAATAAAAAAAAATAAAAAAGAAGGCCTTGATAACAACACATATTGAAGGATCATATCTGAAACATATTAAAGTTCTTATAATAAACTCACTTTTCACTTTCTATACAATTTCAGAAAACTTAAAAGGATTTTCTCTAAACTTAGGATGAGGGTGACCTCTTTTATCACTCCTGACAAATGTATGCATGAATATTTAGTCCAAACAATTAAAAAAAACACAAGGTATGCATACTATAAAGGTAAAGAAAACAACCATTCTTATTTGCAGATGTCATACTTATATAGAAGTTTCCAAAAACATTATTAAAAGATTCCTAAAACTAGTAAATAATTTTATTCAGGCAGTAGAACCCACAATAAATACAAAAATTGATAGCATCTTAGTATTACAACAATAAACTGAGAAAGAAATCAAGCAAACAGCCCTATTCACATTAGCTTTAAAAAGCAAACAAGTACTCACTTAATCAAAGAAGTGAAACCACCGTTTAATAATGAAAACTATAGAAATAAGGAAAAGCATAGTAAAAGCAAGATCAGAAAATGGAAAGACACCCTGTTCCTTGATAAGCTAAACTAATAGTGTTATAAAATAACAAGTATTATAGGAATGATATTTAATTTTAACATAATATCACTCAAAATGTTGACATTAACTCCCACATAAGTAGAAAAATCTAAACGTTATGCAGAACTAGAAAATTCAGAACAAGAATGGCAATCTTGGGTGCACAAGGGCCAAACAGGAGGTATCATATCTTCATATTTCAATTTATTTTATAGCTACAGTGATAATAACAATATGAGATTGGCATAAAATAGACATACTGATAAGTGTAACATAATTAAGGGTATAGCAACAAAACCTAGCATCCTCAAGTATCTAATCTTTCACAAAATTCTAAATAATACATGCTGGATAAAGGTAGCCTCTTTAAACAATGATGCTCAGAATACTGGGTATCCACAATACCATAATAAATCTCAATCAATATCTCTTACCATACTCTAAAATCAAATAAAAATGTATCAAGAACTCATGTGTATAAAAACAAAAATGCTAAATTTTCTCTAAAGGAAAAAAAAATAAAAGTCTTAAATTTATTTGTCTATGCAAGGACTTTCTGAATAGAATTCTTATTACACACAAAAATCATCAACCTTGGATGAGCAGAGCTGTACAAAATTAGAAAGCAAATAGAAAAAGAAATATTGAGCAGAGTGACTCAATAAAATGTCATTTTTTTCTCCATCTAGTATTCAGTTAGAAATCTCTTATCTAAAATACACAACAAGTTTAAAATATAGACCAAATTGTACATGGACCAATGAAAATAACAGACAATTTTGAACCGAGGTAAATGTTGGTAATGGTTACATGTATGCTTGATATTGTTGTTATTTTAGAAATGCAAATGAAAACATAAGAATCCATTTTATTTCAAAATGAAAAGCTATTATAAAGAAATAAATGTGATAGTTGAGTTTGTGATGAAAATACAACTTATCTATACTCAAAATGTAAATATGAACTAGTACAATATCCATGGAAATCAGTAATAATTTTAATCTTTTCCTCACTTCATAGTATTAATGTCTTGAATTCAAATTTAAATTAACAACTATATTTTCACTTAAATTATTCATTAATATTTTCATACAAAAAATTCTGGTCCTCTTGTAATAATGAAAATTGATAATTTACTTTAAACCACAGTGTAATAATAAGATTATCACTTCTATCACTGCCAATAAAGTATTGGAAAATAAGAATCAAAGCCCTAATATACTATGTGTAATGTCCCCTTATCATTTTAATTATATAGTATATTGCCAGATAATGGCCATGTTATATCAGAATTTATTTAATTTGTGTTTAGACTACATTTTCCAATAGCTAGATATTTGCTCTAAGTGTTAGTATATATGTTACATAAACAGTGTGATTTTGTTTGCCTGAAAGTTGCTTTTTAATATGGTTTCTTAATTTCATAATCTCTACAGTAGATATCTCAACATTTTTCTCATAAGTTTTCCCATACTGATAACGTAGTAGTTTTTCTATGAAGTCCCTGGAAATCCAAAGACTACAACATTATAATTATCAGAATTTTTGCAGAAGCTTTCAGTTAGTAAAAAGTATATATTTCCTACAAAAGGTTGCATCAAAATTTCCGTAAATTGAAGATGAATATATTCCTGGATCTGAAGATATAATGAAATGATACTACTTCACAGTAAAGTTAAAAGATCATCTGTCTACATTATGCCTATAACCTAACTGACTGCTATAGATTTACTCTAGCCCTAGAATTTGAGGAAGTAAAATAATGTTTTCCATAAATGAATAGCTTCAAGCTGGGCGTGGTGGCGCACACCTGTAATCCCAGCACTCGGGAGGCTGAGGCAGGAGGATCGGTGTGAGTTCAAGACCAGCCTGGGCTACAAAAGTGAGCTCAAGGCCAGTCTGAACTGCATAGTGAGACCCTGTCTAAAAAATAAATAAATAAATAAATAAATGAATGAATGAATGAATGAATGAATGAATGAGTGAATAGCTTCAATGTATGCCTGGAGGACTATTGGATTATTAACATGTTGGTTAACAGTAGAAGTTCTGAATTTTACTGTAACACTGTGGGAGATAACAATTTATTTTTTTTAAAAATTGGCATATCCTGCAAAGACTATCCTTTTTTTCTAAAACAGGTCACAGAATATTTTTTCACTGCCACAGCTTGGACTGAGGTGAGCTATATGCAAATGCAATAAAATAAGTAGCTTGAAAAACTATCAAGCGTTTGTAACAAAACTATGACAGCTGTTTGTTATCATTGAAAGCTCTAAAGGTTTGTCATCACTACTGTTGAGGTATATGCAACATTACAGTCAATGAAGCAGCAAAATGAAAAAGATTTTATTTTTCAGAAATGCAGTGTATTTATTTTGGATCTTGCCACAAGGAGAATTCAATCGATGCTAGTACTATAATGCAATCTTAAGTATGAAGGTAACATCCTTGCAAAAGTTCAGCTCATTGAAAAATAATTAATTTTACTGGTACATTTTATTTATTTATCTATTTTTATTTATATTAAGGCTGGCTTAGCCTACCCTAGGGGTGGAGCTGGCACAGCATGTGATGCTGGGGATCAAACTATGCTCTCTGCAGCTGCCTAAGCTTGGCTAATCAAGCACTTTATACCAATGAGCTATCTCTCTCGCCCCTTACTGGTACATTTTATTTTTTTTATTTTTTATTTTTTATTTTATTTTTTTTTGTCTTTTTAAGACAGGGTCTCACTATGCAGTTGAGGCTGGTACTGAGCTCACTTTTGTAGCCCAGGCTGGTCTCGAACTCGCATCAATCCTCCTGCCTCAGCCTCCCGAGTGCTGGGATTACAGGCGTGAGCCACCACGCCCGGCTCTTACTGGTACATTTTAGATACACATTATGATCGATTTCATTATAGGAAATTTGTACCTTCATATGATATATCTTGATTCTTCACTTTGTTTCCAATCATTTTCCCTCCTTTCAACTCTCCTTTCTCTTGTCATGGTCCTTTTCTGTAAACTAAATTTCCTTGGTTATATATTTTTTTCTGTGCTGCCAGAAATTTGGCCCTCTTGTGAGAATATCTAATATCCATGTAGCTCTGTTTAATTTCCATTACATCAAGTCTTGATGCCACAATAGATTCCTTATTTAACATAGCATTCTGCACAAGTTAGAAGAAACATAAAAATATATTTTATTTTGCTTTTTAGTTTTTATATATTTTTATTAAAACTGGCACAATTACAGTTAAAGCCAAAAACAGGGCTAAGTATCTGATAATTAATGTAAGTATATTTAATATAAGGATACATTAGCTTACAGAAAATATATCTTAAAGAAATAACATTTAAAATATAACATTAACGATCTTATTCCCTATAACATAGGTTGGAGGGTTAACAACTTGTTTGCAAACAAAAATATCAGAGAAAAGAAGGGCTAACAGATTAGCCAATATTTTGGCACTAGCGCTTGAAGGTCAGTGAGGACTCAGGACAAAAGAAGCAGCACTGTGACAGCTTATATTTCAGTGATGTCCCTAATTTTCTGTTCAAAGAGATTATGGGACCACAGAGGAAAGGGATCAACCATGCATAGTGTGCCTAAGGAGAGTCACCTAGAGAGAAAATATTCTTGCAGGCTTTCACTGACAGCAAACTCATCAAGCACTGGCCATGACTCATCCAGTTGTCTGACACTGACAAAGGTAAATCCTCAGGGGACTTGAATAACCTTGTCAGATGCAAAAGTTACATTATTTTGTTATATAGATCTTACTTTATTTTGGTCGTAAGCATACAGCAGAAAAGTCTAACCACAATGTATAAAAAAGAAAGCCATATTAATATGTTGATCTGTAAAAGGTTCAAGTCAATAGCTTCCGATATTGCCAGTTGTACTGATAACCCACTACTATTATGGAGTATTAGACTATATACACAGCTACTTTCTCTTTGTTCAATGAGAAGAAAGATTTGTACTAGTCGTGCTTAGACAAGATATCACGTCTGCATGTTGTACTCTGAGCAACTACTATGAAGACAGTAGTATGCAATGTATTCATTTTTGTGTGTGTGTGGTATGAGGGATTGAACTCAGGACCCTGAACTTGCCAGGCAGGTGCTTTATTCTATAGAGCTATGTCCCCAGCTCTGTATTAATTATTGTATCTGTCTTAGTAACCTGTTGTGAAAGTGACTCATTGCTATTTCTTTTTCATTAATATTAATAAAAATAAAAAATGAAATAAAATGTAAATATTTGAGAGGTAAAGCCAAGTATTACCTACTCTAATTTGATTAGATCTCCAAAGTGAAATATTGTGGAAACAGCTTTTAGTTTTATCTATCTATCTATCTATCTATCTATCTATCTATCTATCTATCTATCATCTATCTATCATCTATCTCTCTATCTATCTATCTATCTACCTATATCTATTTATTTATTGTGGAAGTTTCTGCCCCCACCCCCGTGACTGGGCTGGAATGGCATATGGTGATGCGAATTGAGCAGGGGTCCCTGTATGCTTTTCTAAGCTTGCCTAAGGAGACTTTCTTAGACTGCTGAGCTATCTTTCTCGTCCTTCAGAATTTTTAGATTGATATAGGAAAGACCAGGAAGAAAAATATATTAAATTAAATTCATTTTTTAAAAACATGAGTTTCTTGACCCTGAAAACAATTAACTGGAGGCTGAGAACACTGAATCTATGGAAGCTTTTATAAAACACATAGAAAAGGAGGAAAGATTGTTTAATTCCTGCTTTACTAAGTATGATATATATAATTTCAATCACATTCTAAATTTAAAATGCTATATGTAGATTTGGACAGCAACATCTCAATATAGTAAGTTTCTATTTGGATTTGACACTTCTCTGTTAAGAAACAATGTAAAATATCTCCAACCTACTATTTCATTCAAAATTTTTGATCTTTCATGCATTTGAGGCCATATCCAATACAGCAGCATTTTATTAATAATTAGAAGCCGGGCGTGGTGGCTCACGCCTGTAATCCCAGCACTCGGGAGGCTGAGGCAGGAGGATTGGTGTGAGTTCGAGACCAGCCTGGGCTACAAAAGTGAGCGCAGGACCAGCCTCAACTGCATAGTGAGACCCTGTCTCAAAAAAAAAAAAAGACAAAAAAATAATTAGAAAATATATTTCACATCCTTGTATTATAATACTATTAATAATAAAATTTCAAAAAAAATGGCATTTTGTGAAATGGAGAAAATTATGAATCTTGTGTTCACGCACAAAACAGCAATGAATTTCTTCAGTCATCCACTTACTCATGCTATATATTTTCAATGGCTTCCTCTGTAGTGGCTATACACATGCAACAGATGAAGAGAGGAATAAGCCTTAGACTCTGGCGTAAAGAAACTAGGATTTATTAGAAAAAATATAAAAACTAACCATAACAAAATACATTAAGTTTCAGAAAACAGCATATATGCAGATATTGCACATATATTTCAATAAAGAAGATGCTATTGATAATACCTGATTTTGTGCGTAACTTGCTTATTTAAAGTGATATTTCATAGAAGATTGCATTTTGAAGGAGGAACTATTTATAACAATGATGATTTAAAATATTTTCCTATGTCACTGTGACTGTTAGTTTTGGTATATCTACTTGACTGAGTTAGGAAATACTTAACAGACCTATAAACCACAGTACTGTGAGCATCTGTGAGTTGTTTTATGAAATATTTTGTTTGGAGATAAGCAGACTGAGAGGGGAAATTCCATGTCATTTGTGTGTGGGTGAAGAACATTTAATAAGCTTGGATCCTTGGTAGATGAAAAAACTATACAAAATGTTAGATCATATTTGAAAATCTCATTTCTGCTTGAGTGGATGCATCATTTTCTTGTGCCTTGGCTTGTGGGTCTCAGATTCCAATTTCCTCAAAGCTCCAATGCAAGTGCATACCAGAACTTCCTGGGAAGTTTCAAGAATTTAATCTTGCAGGCTGGGGATATATCCTTTGTTGCTCATTTTATGTTTCTTCCAGCTTCTTTGTCTGGGCAGTTACTGAATAGTTAGTTCAGTCTTCATTGCACAGACACCCATTATTAATTTTCCTGAATTTCATTGTGTATGTTTACTAAATAAATACACACATATAATACTAAACTTACTGAGACATCACAAAATTGGTACAAATTACATTTGATCTTCATAGTTATTAAAGATACTCAAGGTGGTGGTCACTGTCTACCAGATGCTGTTAGTATAGCGAACTGTTGCTTGGTTAACCTTGGTAATTGAGATTGCTGCACTTGGATCTTCACTTTCTTCTCTAAGGGCTGGCACTGTAGTGGGTTTTCTGAGAAATATGATATCCTGTAGGGTCCAGTACATAAGAATAACATCATCTGTTAAAGAAACTATATCTATATCTATATCTA
>PVJA010010357.1:28140-57764 GCA_004027025.1 Myocastor coypus
CTCACTTTTGTAGCCCAGGCTGGTCTCGAACTCGCACCAATCCTCCTGCCTCAGCCTCCGGAGTGCTGGGATTACAAGCGTGAGCCACCACGCCCGGTTTAGGTGGGACTTCTAAGAGATGGCGAAATATAAGATCTGTGATGATCAGCAGATCAGATGCCTGGATTAAGAAGGTAATACTGGCATTGCACCATATTAGAACACACAGAGTGAGGCTTCCCGAAACTGGGTGTTAGTATTATCTGACCAAAAGTTGGTTAGCCTGTATAAAACATAAAGGCAGAAAGAGGGCTCCTGTTTATCATTTGTCAGTGCTTCGTACTGCTTTTGGTCTTTCTCTTTCTTTCTTTCTTTCTTTCTTTCTTTCTTTCTTTCTTTCTTTCTTTCTTTCTTTCTTTCTTTCTTTCTTTCTTTCTTTCTTTCTTTCTTTCTGCCTTACTGGGGATTGAACTCAAGATCTTGTGCTTGACAAGCTAGCACTTAATCTACTGAGCTATCTCCCTAACCCTGCTATTTTTTAAAATAATTTTTAATCTTTTATTTGGTATGGGGTCTTGTTCACACTCATAGTGACCCCTCCAGTGTTAGCCTCCCCAGCACTGGGATTGCAGGTATCAGCCACTATGCCCAGTTTCAGTGGTGGGCATGCTGTACCCCTGGTTTCACATAAGATCTTTCAGTTTTTTTCACATTCTTCCATTCTGCTTTATTTTCTCTGCATCAATTTCACTTATTGATTATTTTTTGGCAGGACTGGGGTGTGAACTCACGACCTTGCACTTGCCAGGCAGGCACTTGTGCCACAGAGCTATCTATGAGAGTATTTGTTACTGGGTGAATACTTGATGGTATTTTTCCTTTCTGCAGTGAGATCAATCTCAGAGTTTATTAGTGTTTCTCCAGTGACCAGCAAACATTTTTTCATCTTTTCATTGGATATTTGTGGTTCTTCATGTGGAAGATTTCTATTTATTTTAGATGTACATTTTTAATTGGCTCTTTAAATTTTGAGTGTTCAATTTTTTGAGCTCTACATCTGCTCTCTTATTTTTATTTTTTACAATAACTAATACATTGCATGTTGTTGTCTTCATCATAGTTGTTCAGAGTACAAGATGCAGACATGATTTCTTGTCTGAACATCATTAGTACAGATCTTCTCATTGCACAAAGAGAAAGTGCCTGTATATTTAGTCCAATAGTCCATAATGGTAGTGGATTATCAGCCCATTTGGTATTATTAGAGCTATTGACTTGAGCCTTTAACAACTCATATTAATATGGCTTTCAGTTTTATACATTGTGGTTAGACTTTTCTGTGGGATGCTTAAAGTCAAGATAAAGCAAGACCTATATTACAAAAAAATGTAACTTTTGCATCTGACAAGGTCAGTCAAATCCTCTCAGGACTTATCCTGAAACCATGTACTGCAGTTTGCAAAACATTTGTCAGTGTCAGGCATCTGGATGAATCACAGCCATTGCTTGACCAATATGCTTTCTATGAAAGCCCTGCTTTGTGAAGTAGCTTGCATTTTTTTCCATTCTGTAGGCTGTCACTTTACCCTATAGCTTCCTGTGCTGTGCAGAAGCCTTTTAATTTGATCACATTTGTTGATTTGGGGAGTGATCTCTTGTGATTGGAGTTTGTTCCACAAGTCTTTGATTACAGCTATATTTTCAAGAATTTACCTACTTTGACTTTGACTAGATTAAGTATTGCTGCTCTCATGTTTACATCTTCTAAAAATGTATTTAGACCAGGATCTACAGCGTCTCTCTATGTAGATCAGACTCTTAGTGATCCTCCTGTGTTCAGCCTCGCAAGAGCTGGGATTACAGGTGCGTGCACTATGCTCAGTCTTAGTACTCCTCTCAGTGCATCCTGGGAGTGGGGCTAGCATTGCAAGCCAGGGATTGAAACAATGTCACCTTTGTGTGCCAAAGCGGGTGCTTTAATCCGCTGAGCTATCTGGCTTGTCCTTTCATGTTTATATCTTTGATCCAGTTTGATTTTCTTTTAGTTCAGGGTGAAATGGAACTAGGTTCATCACTTGACATGCGATTAATTGTCACAGTAATATTTTTTAACAAGACCATCTTTAACAATATTTTTATTTATTTTTAATTATAATTTTATTTATTTAATATTTTATGCATTTTAATGAGAAAAAATAAAACAGCAATGAAACAGTTTGAAAACAGGTTAGTAGGACAGTTACAATAATTATTACATTGCATATTGTTGTTTAAGGTGCCTGCTTGGGCAAACTCAGTCAGGCACAAGAGAATGGGATTTGATTCACAGCTCCATGTGGCACACCCTATCCCTTTAAGGCAGCCTGATCCAGCAAAAGCAAAACAAAATAAGACAAAAAAGACAAAAAATATTTTTAGTTCTTCCTACCAGGACATCAAGTGGGAACACAACTTTTTTGAAAGTATATTTTATGTACTCTTTGCATATTAATATAACTATCAAGAAAAAATTATTGTGGATGCTCTAAATATCCCTAGTTTTATGTGTACACTACATTTTAGAGTAGATTTCTTTTAATAAGTTGTTTCTTAAGCTAGGGCATACTTCCTATATTTTTCAGTGTGCATTTTGGTCATGGATGGAATGAGTTTATGCCTACTATACATTTATCCATTATATGCTAACTAATATGATTTTATCTATTTGTGAATTTCATTTGATGGGTATTTTCTAAGCATACAATCATATTATATATGCCTTTTTTATTCTTTTTTGCTAAACATTATTTAAATGGTTCATTTATATTGCAGTATATTTAATAATCTCTTGTTATATTGTTAAGGTTTATACCATTGTATGAAAGCATCATTTGTGTAGGATCTATTCATTGACTCATACACTTTTTCACCACTTCTACCTTTCAGTTATGGTAAATATTAAAGCTACAACCTAGTAAAAATTTTGCGTACACACATAATTTCAGATAATTACAAGAGGGAAAATTCTGGATCATTTGAGAAATTTATGTTTAACTGTTCAATAAAATTGTAAAGTGTTTTTCAAAGGGCTGACTAACTTCACTTTCCCAACAAAATATACCAGTGTTAATTGCTGAAAATCTTGACCATATTTTTTAATTATGGTCTTTTCTTTGTGTGTGTGTGTCATGGATCAAACTCTGGTCCTTGAACTTGACAGCAGGCGCTTATGGTGCTGAACTATATCACCAGTTTCATATCTTTAACTATAGACATGCTTATGTGTTTATAAACAAAGCTAAGAAAATCATGTAAATGCTAAAATATTATATATACATATTTTTATGTATTATGTAATCAATATATTTTTATACTTATTGCTCTATTCTGTTGCCTTTCAAAATCATATTGCGGAAGAAAAGCTATTCACTAAAAGTTCATTTATAAGTATTTGTATGGAGAAAACAAATATATTGGATTGCGAGTAACTTGTTCTGCATATGTTCTGAAAGTTACACAGTGCTAAGAAATTTTAACTTGAAAAATGAGTAAAATCTCGCAATACAAGTAGTATGTGATAACAGTATTCTCTCTTCTTTTCTCTCTTGTTCTCTCTCTCTCCCTCCCTCCCTCCCTCTCTCCCTCTTTCCCTCTCTCCCTCCCCCACTCTCTCTCTCTCTCTCTCTCTCTCTCTCTCTCTCTCTCTCTCCCTCTGTACCTCCTTCCTGAGGGATTGTGACTGATCATCTTCCAACAGCAAAAGGTTATAAAGGTGATCTTTTCTGCAGTGGAGGAGAAACAGGTAGAGAAATCCTTTATTGCATAAAATGAGGACAGAAAGATGTATAAAATGTGAGAAACTGCCAATTTTTGTAGAAAAATATTAAAAAAATCCACCACCTGAATAAGATTGCTGCAATGTGAATGATTAACTTATTTAAACACAATGCAATTTCACCTTACTAGAAAGTTATGAAGAGGAGGACGAAGCAATTGTCATTTGATAGATTCTTTGTTAAAGCTGCATGAAAAGGATTCCACTAAGCTAATAGAGTACAGTAATTCTGATAGTAGTAGGGAAAATCATTCTACACAACACTCTTACCTCTTGTCTCCACACAAATTATGAAAGATTTCAAATATTAAAAGCATGTTTTATATTTTCTTTATTACTTTTATATCACCTCTTTGCAGTCATTTTTATAGGAATATTATTGGGTCTGAAATTAATCCTCTGATTTTCCATGATTTCTTTTTTTAATAGAGTTTAAATTAGAACTACAACTTAAAAAAATTACAACTGGTACAGACTTTCACTTAACAAAGTAATATGAATTTCATAGTATTTGTTATAATACATTTTGTTGTCTTCCAACCAGCTATTTATATGTTTTTCCATTATTTTTGTGGAAGATTTACTTTGGAATAAAAGTGCTTTGGATTGTAAGCATTTTTTTCTGAAATTAAATATGCTCACAAACCAAGATTCAATTGTCTGTAGATATAGGTATATTGATATAAATGTATGTATTATTTTTATTTGTAGTCTATTTCTAATTGTCTTTAGGCTTATATAATTTCTTTTGAGCATTCTATTGTCAGTTCAATTGGTAGTGCATTGGAAATAACATGTTTCCTCCTTTGAAAGATTATTACTCAATATTCAACTGGAGTGAATAGTAACTGAATAATGTGATATAAATTGGTTTTAATTTCTTTCTGATCATCTGTCTACAACTCATTAAACCGCTTGCATATATAGACCTATCATGATTTCTTTCAAATTTAGAAAGCGTGGAGACGTTATTTATCTAAATACTTTAAGTTATTACACTCACTTTTGTTTTTAGTGCCCAGTGACTGCAGTGGTAGATCTCTTGTTTGTCTTTCCCATAATGCTGTGTGTGTATTTTATTTTGTTTTAAATTGTTTCACATAACTTCTTTTGATTGAGTAGTTTCTATTGTTCTACCTTTATATTTACTATTCCTTCCATTTTTATTTTTTCTAGCACAAGTTTGCCATAAATAATATTTTTGTGTGAAATTGATATGTGTATATGACACATCTTGATTCAGTTTTCATCCATTTCCTTCTCCCGTTTCACCTCTTACTCCATTTCTCCTCAACTTTATTTAATCTTTCAAAGAACCAGATTAGTGATTCATTAATTCTTTGTATTGTTTTCTGTGACTCAATTGAATAAATTTTTGCTCTAATACTTATAATTCTGTCCCGTCTTTGGGCTTTGGGTTTCACTTGCTCTTCCATTTCTACTTGGTTTATGTGCTCCATGAGAGTATTTATTTGTTCCTGTTCTGTTTTCTTAATGTATGAGTTTAGTTCTATAAATTTCCACCTAAGAACTGCTTTCATTCCATCCCATAAATTCCAGTAGGTTGTGTCTGAATTTTCATTAAATTCTAGATATTGTTTAATTTCTTGTTTAATTTCATCTGTAACCTTCTGGTTGTTGAGAAGAGTGTTGTTTAATTTCCATGTATTTCTGGAGCTCTTGTGGTTTCTTTTAACATTCATTTCCAGTTTCATTGCACTGTGGTCAGATAATATGCATGGGATAACTTCTGTTTTCTTGCATGTACTTAAGCATGCACTATGTCATAATATGTGCTCCATTTTAAAAAATGTCCCATGTGTAGCTGAAAAAAAATGTGTATTCTGAAGTGGTTGGCGGGAAATCTCTGTATGTCCACTAATTCCTGTTGTTCCAATTTCTGGTTCAGTTCTGCTACTTCTTTGCTAATTTTTTGTCTACTTGACCTATCTTTTTCAGATACGGTGGTGTTAAGGTCTCCTTTTAAGATTGTGGTATTGGATAATAGATTTTTCATGTCCATTAAGGTTTGTCTTATATAACTTGCTGCTCGTTTGTTGGGTGTATACATATTTATGAGTGTTACCTCTTATCTTGAGTTTTTCCTCTAACCAGTATGTAGTGGCCTTCTTTAATTTGTTTGATCAGTCTTGGTTTGAAGTTTAGACTGTCTGCAAACATTGCTACCCCTGCTTTTTTATGAGGTGCTGGGCATGTAGTATTGTTTTCCATCCTTTAACTTTTAACCTATGAATATTTTATGAGTTAAGTAAATTTATTTTATGTAGCATATTGATGATTTTTGCTTCCTTATCCACTCTGGCAGTCTATTTTATTTTAATTAGATAATTGAGTCCATTTGCATTGATGGTTATAATTGAAATGTATTGACTTATAATTGACATGACTTTTACTTACTACTGTTTACCCTTTTTTCTCCTTTGTTTAATTGAGTATTCTATTTGGTGGGATCTTTCCGTTTTCATTTTTGAGTTTGAATCATTTATTATTTGCAGTATACTGTATAGGGTTGGTCTTGATATCATGAAATTCTTTAGCTGTTCTTTGTCATGGTAGTATTTCACTTTTCCCTCGTATTTAAAAGAGAGTTATGCAAGGTATAGCAATCTGGGCTGGAATTTGCTTTCATGAAACACTCTGCTCCATGCTCTCCTTGACTCCATGGTTTGTGAAGAGAAATATGCCATTATTCTAATGGGTTTTCCTTTAAATGTAACCTGTTTCCTTTCTCTAGCAGTGTTATGGTTTATGTCTAGTTGTCCCCCCAAAGCCTCATGGAGTCATTGGGTGGGCACTTCTAGACTTTGAGACTTGATCCATGATGCCTGGGATTATAGGTTTTAGTACTGATGGGATTATGGGTGGAAGTACTTCTGGGATTATGGGTGTAGCCTAGGGTGGGAGCTAAGGTGGAGAGCCTGAATGTAATATAAAGAGAGACAGAGAGACAGACTGGAGCTCTAGCTGTTGCTCTCAGCTGTTGCTCTTTGCTTCCCTGTTTGGTTGACTATTTCTGCCAACATTTTGTTGCTGTTCCGCCGCCATGAACTGGATGCTTTCCGCCCTGTTGTACTCAGCCTTGGGCCAGCCGAATATGAACTGAAACCTCCACGAACTGTGAGCTAAATAAACCTTTCCTTCCTTCATTTTGAGTGTTGGGTATTTGTCCCAGCAACGAGCAAAAAGTAACTAATACAAGCAGCTTTTATTTTATTTTATTTTTTTTGGAATGATCAAAGATGTGTTTATAAAGTTTTTCATGACTTCATTCTAAATACACAATAAAAAATGGTGTCAGTTCATAAGACACCAACCAAATTTTCCTTATACTGTCTCAAAATTTAAAGATAAATTTCCCCAGAGGGTGTGCAATGCATCATAAAATGGCATTTTTTGAAGTGGCTTGGGGAAGGACTGGGCAGGACGGCATATTGAATTGTACCATGATAGACATGCAGGACTGTCAGCCAATCTCTACAACTCGTACACATTTTGATAACTTAGAAAAACGAAGCGATCATTGCCAACAAGCCTAAAAAGCTTGACATATTTAACACACTTAGGAACTTTTGGTGTGGCAAGAATGCTCTAATTGTACCATATGGGCCTTTTAAAAGAGACAGAGGCTGGGTTCTGGGAAGTTTGGGCTGAGCAGCACACGCCAGCCTAACAACAGAAGCTGGGCTGAACTGAGGGGACGCCTCACCTTAACATGAAGGAAAAGCATGTCAGTGCAGAACAGGGGCTAAACTGCTTTCAGGAAGTCTTTAAAATTGATACACGCTGGAATAGGGAATTTTCCTTCCTCATTTGGAGTCCTCCCAAGTTAAGGCAGAACCCATCCACTATTAACTGCTGCAGTTAAAAATGTTTTTTGCTTATTTAGTTTTCTCCTCTGAGTTCAACCGCTGCTGAATTCGTTTGGCATAGCTCTGTGCCATGGAGTTAATGATAGACAGGATAAAGTAACACACCATCACCATCACCAACTTCTCAAACAGCCAGGACAGCCAGTTTTCTCCCTGAGGTGCACCGGCTTCGCTCCTGTGGTGTAGCTTCTGCCTCTGGGCCTCGAGGTATTCCTGGAAGGGCTTCTGCAGAGACGGACCTATGCCAGGGACAGCACCAATGAAAGCCACCATCTGCTCCACAATGTGCTTGCTGAATGTTATAATAACAAAGATTTTCTGGATATGCATTTTAATTATTGCTTTTCCAATCTGAGTTGCACCAAAGAAGGTCCAAAAATGTACAAGAAAATGTCCACATGTGATTCCAGCAAGATCAGATAGAGGATTTGGAATAGAAGCACAGGCCAATATTCCCAAAAATCCAACCTTCTGTACGAGTCTTTGAACTGCCAGTTTAGCTCGTGAGGGAAAGTCCTGTGCAGACTCTGCATGTTCCAGCATTTCTTCAAATTCCTGGTACTCTTCATCATCTGGTTTAGCACCTGAGAGACGAGCTGCTCTGGCCATGAAATACGGAGGCAGCTCTCCAATAGCTGTACCAATACCCCACATGCAGGCCTCAATCCTAACTTTTGAGATGATGCTCCACAAGGAAATGCTTCCTGGCGTGCCCTCTTCATCTGGACAAATAATCTGATCAGGATAGGGCGGCTCAGGGAAATTCACTGAGTTACATTCATAAGCAGCTAATGTAACTGAAGCTATGTGTGGGCCCAGATAAAGCAGAAAGGTGTGCAGGCCTGTTCCAAGTCCCACAGACGACAAAATTCCCAAGCCTATCCAGTAGGCATACAGAAGAAATTGTTTCTCTATATGCTGAACATACTGTTGATGTGCTCCTTCGACATAATACGTAGTTATAAGCACAGCAAGCAGCAGTAAAAAGGACACCACAATGCTTTGATGATGCCGCAATTTTGAGGTCCATTGCTTTAAGATTACAAGAATTTCCAGAGAAAAATACTGCAAGGTAATGAGTGGCTGTCTCCACAAGACAATATTCTGTCTTTCTTCCCGATCTTTCCTCTTCTTCTCATTTATTGAAGAGGGGTCTGTGAAATTTCCATTGTGCTGTTCCTTGTTCATGGCTACACGTCTCTGGTCACAGCTTTTTCCATTCTCTGCCATTTCATTGATCAGTAACTCTTGAGATCCGCTTCAACCCAGGCTTCTCCGGATCTCAGGAACCTAGAAGCAGTTCCCGACCAGTCGACTCTCACACACGCCGCTGGGCTCCGGCCAACCGCAAGCACCTTTTAGTATATTATTCTTCTGCTGAATTTCTGAGATCTAGACTATTATAGGTCTGGGTGTGTTTTTAGTCAGGTTGATGTTATTTGGGGTTCTGTATGCTTCAGTCACCTGAATGTCCAATTGATTTCTCATATTTGGCAAGTTTTCTACTTTTACTTCTGCCCATATGCTTCAATATTCTTTTCATATCATTTTTGTTGGGTCCTTTCTTGTTGATTCCTATTAATTGCACATTGTTCATTTTTCATGATCTTGCATATGTTGAATTTTTTTTTCCTGTATCATAGTTGCTTTTAAGAGATCCTTTCTTACCTTTTCACTAGCTGTTACTGTGTCTTCAAGATCTGAAACTCTATCTTCACTTTCATATTGTTTTTCCAACTTGTGATTGAGATTATATTTTCTTGTGTATCTCTTTGGAACTGTTTCCTGGGATCTATTTCTTTCCTATATTTCTCAGTCAGGGAATCCATTATTTTTCTATTCTCCTCTAATTTTTTAGCAATGTCTTCTTTAGTAGTATTAAAGTCTCTCATTATAGCTATCCTTTCTCTCTCTAGTTCAGAGATTATTGCTGCTCTGTTCTCCTCTCTACCTTTGTGTAGTTGTTCAATTACTTTAGATGTTATTAATTTAGAGGGGCTTTTTTTAACTTAAGAGGTTATTTCTGCTCTGACTTTCTCTATACATATCTGCAGTTGTTTTTCCACTTCAGAGTCCATTATTTCATGAATTTTTTTCCTTCAGATGTTATCTCTGATCTGAGTTGCTCTATATGTTTCTTCCTTCCTCTGTCTACCTCAAATGTTACAGATTCAGAGATTTTGTCTGCAGGGCTCCTATTTTCTTCCATGTTAGTGTCTCCTTTATTTGTATTGGCTGTACTCAGGACCTGAGAGTGGATCTTGCTCCTTGTCATTGTCATTTTTTATAGCAGTGATCTCTTCAGTTTGATGGCCTTATGCAATCAATGCCTATGGAAATTTGGGTCTGGATCCACCAAGCTTGTTCCACTACAGGCGTGCCTGGCTGCAAGTCTGAGTTCGGGCGGCTGGTTGCCATGAGTCTTCATGGTTAGGGACTGTGGTCGGAAGTGTGGGGATGGGAGGTGGTCATGTGGGGACAGTGGGTGAGTCAGTGTTTATGCAGTTGTTGAGTCGGTGCTGAACGCCTCCTGAGTATTTAGAAGGCTGTCCTCAGGTCCGCTTAGGAAGGTGGGTGGAATTGGAGCTTGAGTTGTTGAGTCATTGAATGCATGTGGGCTGAGGCCACTGCACAGCCCAGTCAGGATGCCGGGAAGAGCCCATGGTGGAGTCGGGGCAGCCACCACACTGCTGGATTGGGATGTCTCACTCCATTTCTTCTCACATTTGCAGTTGAAAATATTTGTCTCCCTTGGTCCTAGTTTTTATTTTTCTATTTACATGTCTTTTGATATTCTCATATAAGGGAAAATATTTGAGATATTTAAGGGTCTGTGTCTGATTTTTTTTTTTCAGTTAACATTATGTTCTTCACCAAGATACATCCATTTTTCTACAAGGGGCTCAAATATATACATTTACTAGCAAAATAGTTCTCTGAGCCGGGCGTGGTGGCTCACGTCTGTAATCCCAGCACTCGGGAGGCTGAGGCAGGAGGATCGGTGTGAGTTCGAGACCAGCCTGGGCTACAAAAGTGAGCTCAAGGCCAGCCTCAACTGCATAGCGAGACCATGTCTCAAAAAGACAAAAAAATAGTTCTTTGTTGTCCATAGACAAGCATTCTTTGTCTACTCATTTGCCGATGAATATATAGCCTCCTTCTATGTGAGGTTACATGAATAAAGATAATATAATATCTTGGAATTTTGGGGGGAATATACATAGAATGTTTGAGTTAAATGCAATTTCTTTTTTTTTTTTTTTTACTTTTCTGAAGAATTTATATTATTCTGTGTCTATTTAATCATTTAGTAGCTTTAGCTTTGTTAACTACAGTTGTAGTATGTATGATTTATTTTTCTTAATATCTTATGTTTCTTTACTAAGGTGATCTTCTTGAATCAGATTTTTATATGCTTCAATTTTATTTCTAATTCTTAGCGCTGAATTTTGATGATGAATTTTCAGTTGTCAAACAATTACACTCATATTGTCATAATATCTCTTACTGTTTTTAGTGAAGATGACATTGGTTCTTTGTATAATAATTGTATTATATTTTATCTTAGGTATATCTGATATGCCATGGAACAACTGATCTTATTTAATCCCACCAAGTTGTATGCTTCTGCGAGAACTTTAGGGGTTAGCACAAAAGAAATTTGCTTTTTCCTTACAGATGGAAATTGGAATCTATTTTGAAGCTTTCTTAACTTCTATAAGTTGGGAGGGCCATTTCATTACGGTTTCATGAGCATAAGATATTCAACTCCTGAAATATGCATTTACTAATGCAACTCTCTTGTTAAATATTAGTACTTCATTATTGATGTTCATATAACATTCACTTACAATGTAGAGCAGAAATGTCCTTACTGCTTAATTATGTGTTATGCCGTAGTGTAATTATTATTACCACCATTCTTGAAACATTGCAAAAGTAGTGAGAGTTACCTTCCATTGGCCAGGTCTGTTGTCAAAATCCTAGTACTCCAAGTCTTCTTCAAGGATTCCCTGAGACAGTTGTATCATTATTTTCTGACAGTGATTAAAAAATTTGTGCTCACTACAATATTTTCTCCAATCTCAATTTTGTGGAGGATATACGATGATAAGTTCATTTTCTTCCCAACAGTAGAACTCTGGTGGCAAGTTTGGCTACCTGCAGAATTTTTGCTGATGAATTTAGGGTGACACTGATTTTTCTGTTTTTTGCCTATAGTACGGTTGTTATTATTGCAAGATTTGTCTATTATTTCATTTTGCCTTAGCTAGTGAGAATATGCTTTTATTTTAATTTTCTTTATGAGTAGTCTTATTTTGGGGTTAAACTCTCCATTACCCATCCTGTCATATAAGAGAAATAATAGAAATTACAGAAATACATTGTATTTCTGTACAAAATATACTTTATAATAGGTGCTTCCATGGATTCCCAATTCTCTTGTCAGTCAAAAATTTTATCATACTTCAAAAATATATGAATATCTTAGATTTTACTGATGTATTTATTGTGTTTATAATTCAACTTACTCACGGCCAGTTCTTTCAAAATTCATAATCATTTCTATAAATGAAAGACTAAATCTGATAATAATGATGATAAGTTTCTTTCCTTTCCATACATAAAGAATGATTTCTTAAAGTGAATTATCAGTGAGAAAAGCGTACTTATAATTTTTCAAAAAATGTATTTGGTTTTGTTATGGTTTATGTCTAGTTGTTCCCCAAAGTCTCATGCAAACATGGTGTTGTGACTTCTAAAGTTTGAAACTTGATCAATGCTCCACTAGGATTATCTTTAATACTGACGAGATTATGGGTCTGACTACTGCTGGGAAATATAGATTTGACCTGAGGCAGATAGGGTAAGGCAGAGAGCCTGGTGTAATTTAAAGAGAGACAGACTCACACTGTTGCTCTGCTGCCGTAATTGGTTGGCTGCCTCTGTCACCATTTTGTTGCTGTTCTGCCTCCATGAACTGGATGCTCTCTGCTCTATTGCACTCAGCCTTGGGCCAACCGAATATGGAATGAAACCTTCACAAACTGTGAGATAAATAAACTTTTCTTTTCTTCATTTCGAGTGTTGGGTATTTGTCCCAGCAACGAGTAAAAAGTAACTAAGACAGAATTTGGTACCAGAGAAGTGGGTTCATTGCTGTGACTAACCTGATCATGTAGCTCATGAGTTTTTAGAAATGGCTTATGGGAAGAGACAGGAAAGATTCAGAGATGTCCCCTACAAGAGAAGTGCTGGAAAAGTTTCAGTTGTTCTGTAGGGGAGATTCTGGTGACAACTCAGACCACAAGACTGACAGAAGGCGTGCTTGTAAAGACCAGGTTGAAGAGGTTTCTGCTGGGATAAAGGACAGCACTGGTCATTAGACTCCAGATGATTTGTGCTATGGCTTCGCTGAAAGTCTGTCAGAATTTTGCTAGTGCCCAGAGACTTTGCCTGAGAACGAGATTAAGAATCGTGAACTGACTATTCATTTGAAGGGATATGTAAAATTAGCAAACTATTGGGGCAGTGACATGGTTGTTATTGGCAGCTTTTAGCCAGATTTATGTTGAAAATAAAAAGCAAAGAGCCAAGCAGGATGCTTTAAAATATTGTGAGTTTGACAAGGAAGGAAGCACCAGGAGAGCTGTGGACTGCAAGGATAGAGGTAAAAGAATCTCCACTGCCAGAAAGGAGCCAAAATATCAAAAGGAGGGCCTGAGTGCATCCCCAAAAGTGGCATCTCTCCACTCTTTGTAGCCTTAGAATTGCAAAGGAGAGAGGTTTTTCCTTGAAAAGAAAGCTGCAGAGACGGAAGTATCAGTATGGTGGCAGCGACCAAACAAGGTTCCAAAATCGTGCCAGCATGAAGAATTTGTTCCTCGGAATCAAGGTCAAAGTGTTCATCAATCTAGGCACTTGATCCTTACAACCAAGAGAGAAGGAAGCCTAGCTACTGCTCCAGCTGGCAGCAGACCTTGGCATCATTCACGTGGCAGTTGATTTAGGCACATTGAGAATGCAGGAGTTCTGAAGCTAATAAGGCTTTTGCCTAGATTGCAGAAGGCCCTGAGAAGCCACTGAGGGGGCAATGTGTAAAGTTGTGTGTGAGAAGCCTGTTAAGTGGAAACCCCAGAAGTTTGGAAATACCAGGAAAATGGGTCATGCAAAGAAGGAGAAAAGCCAGCCTAAGAGAGAAGCCATGCAAACTACCACCAAGAGTGTTGTAGGGGCAGAGCTGTGTAAGGTCCTTGGAGCCCACAACTCAGCGCAGACTACTTCGGATGTTCCACTTGGAAATATGTGATTTAATGTTTGCCCTGATGGATTTTGGAGTTTATTAGTACCAGTGTTTTTATCCCCCTGTTGTTTGCAACTTTTGGAACGTTAATATTTATCTTGTGCCTTTGAATGTTGGATATGTTTAATTTTTCTATTGTTCAGGGGCTCATTCCCTTGTTGTTAGCAACTTTTGGAAAGCTAATGTTTATTTTGTGCCTCTCAATATTGGATATGCTTAACTTGCCTATTGTACAGGGGCTCACTTTTGAGAGTTTGCCTTGGATCTTGGAGGAGAATTGGGACTTTGACTTTTCAGCAATGCTGAAACTGTTGGGACTTTGGCAACTCATCCAGATGGACTAAAGTGTATTTTCCACAAAGAGATGTGCATGAGACTTTGGGGGTCCAGGGGAGGAATGTTATGGTTTATCTCTAGTTGTCCTCCCAAAGCCTCATGCAATTGTGGGACTTTTAGAGTTTGAAGCTTGATCCATGTTCCACTGGGATTATGTGTTTTAGTACTAATGAGATTATGGTTTTGTCTACTACTTGGAAATATAGGTTTGGCTTGAGGCAGATAAGGGTAAGGCAGAGAGCCTGTTGTAATTTAAAGAGAGACAGACTGGCACTGTTGCTCTGCTGCCGTAACTGGTTGGCTGCCTCTGTCACCATTTTGTTGCTGTTCTACCTCCATGAACTGGATGCTTTCTGCTCTATTGCACTCAGCCTTAGGCCAGCCGAATACAGACTGAAACCTTCACAAACTGTGAGATAAATAAACTTTCCCTTCCTTCATTTTGAGTGTCGGGTATTTGTCCCAGCAACGAGTAAAAAGTAACTAAGACAGGTTGTTACAGGGTCTAAGTGAGTAGCTCAGACTGATAATGATCCTCCAGTTTTTAACTTCCCAAATGCTGGGATTACAGGTATGAAGCACTATGCCTCACACTCTGGCCCAGTGCTCCCTGGGTGCAGGGCGGGCATCACATGTGGTGCCGGGCATCAAACATCAGTCCCTCCACTTGCCCAAGTTTGGTTAAGCAGGTGATTTAGTCCACTGAGCTATCTTGTTGACCCATCAGAACAGGTATTTTTTATATTGTAGTTCTTAGAAAATTATCCACTCAAATCATCAAAATGTTTCAACAAAATGGTAATGTTTTCTAAGCACTTATTTCACTGTTTAGAATTAGCTTAAGCAGCAAAATGTTCTCACTGAATGAAAACAAAGACAATGTGATAAAAGGTAAATTATAAGCTCACTTGTAGGATCATTGTTCTGTGAAACACATATAAATGTCAGAAGGAGCAGAGAAAAATTACTGTAATCAAAGAATGCTCATCCTTCTACTACTTCAAAATAAATCATGAAATAATTCTGATAATCATTGTTGATACAAACTCCAAAATATGCAGCTTACAATATATAAATATAGCACATCATATGTATAATTTTGATACTAGTAAAGGATGCAATCTTCATTTCTTAGTTTTCAGATTGAAATAACATATTTCATCTGCAACATCCATGTTATAAGAAATAAGTGATGTACAATATAATCTGTCCATATAGTAAATTTTCTACATAAATGCTTGATCTATTAAATAAATATAACATATTGCAGTCAAAATATGACACATATTTATGTTATTATGAAATAAAATAAACATATTAATTGGCCATAAAATCAAAATTATAAACTAATTTCAACTGCAACTTTGTGTTGTTATATCATTTCTGTCCATGTATAAATTTTAAAAGGAAAATAGGAGGGCCAGTATATGTAGCTCAGTATATTAAAGCACCTTCAAACAGGCACAGGGGCTGTGGTTTCAATCCCTGGTTTTGCTCTGCTGGCCTCAGCTCTGGGATGCTCTGATATGCCAATTGGGACTGGGCGTGGTGGTGCCCACATATAAACCTAGCTCTTAGGAGTCTGTAAACAGGCTTATCCCTATGAGTCCCATCTAGTAGTGAGACACTGAACATCCTATAGACTCCCCCCCCAAAAAAAAGGAGAAGATCAAATGCTACTGGAAAAACTATTCTACTACACATCTTTTTAACTTCATGAAGTGGTCATCTATCAGTGTCTTTCTCAGCATATCTCTGTCTCCATCTGTTTCTCCATATCTATCTATCTATATCTATCTATCTATCTATCTATCTATCTATCTATCTATCTATCTATCAATCTATATCACTTATTTAAATTTCTCTTATTGTGGCAGCAAAATATCTAACACCTAGAATTAAGGAATGAAAAATTGGTCTTATTATCAGATATCTGAGACCTCAATTTATTTTTTCATGCCTCCATGGTAGAGTGTAAAATTTCTTGGAGATGGAAAACATCAAAATTAGCAAGAGTAAAAAGGGAGGAATAGCAAGCAATCCCCTTCCCTTCCCTTATATTGTGTGCAAGCTACCCAGGGTAAGTGTAGAATTTGTACCCATAATTACAGCATTAGACGATGAACCAGTCATAAAATCTAGAAGCACACCCTATAACTTCATGACTGAAGACTCTGCTATGCCTACAGCTTTTTAGGGACAACTAGCTTTTAACTATACCATTCTGTCCCTGGCCCTCAAAGAGTCATCGATATACCCTTATACAAAGTGCATTTAAACTATCTGTAAGAGTTGACAAATTGCTAATATTTTTAGCAGTGGTGAAAATTTCAAGTACCAAGTCTCCTCCATATTCTGCGACAATCTCCTAGGTGTATGCCTCTGTAAAAAATGAAAAGGAAATTACAAAACTTCAACAGTCAGTGGCACAAGGTAGACATTACAATTCCGAAAGGTACAAACCATTGGGAGATACAAAGTATTGAGAGGAAAGGAAGTATAACATTCAGCAGGAAAAACATTAAGTAATCTAGTTCCACATGCACTGTCTAAGGCAATGTGTAGTAAACTGTAAGCCCTATGGGGCTCAATCTTGATGACGACACTTCTGAGGGTTGTTGTCTCCATGGTTTCTCTCTTGGTTCTGTTTTACATCCTCCTTGCATCTTTCTTCACACAATGCATGATACTGGGTTCTTCAAATATCTGGGATACCCACTTAACAGCTACTCACACTTCCCTTTCAGAGGCACACTTTCTGTTCTCCCAGGCATTCTTCTGAAATCTTCATAGAAGCCATTTTAACCTAAAAATTATTGCATTGCATATGCACCTAAAAGTAGAGCCATGTGGATGATGACAATTTCTGCTGCCAGCTGGAGCAGTAGCCAATCTTTATTCTCTTTTCACTATAGGGGCAATATGGCTGACTGACCAGGCCTGTGGGTTAGTCAGCGAGGACCCTAGAAGGGGAGTGCGAACTAAAGAGACAAACGGGATAAGAGACACAAGAAATGGAGACAAGACAGGATTCTGATCAAGTCTCGTTTATTCAAAAGGACACTTAGGTATATATGTCAGGCATGGGAATGTGGAAGTTCTACCGTTGATGTCAGCAGGTATATAGGCAACAGTGTGGTCTTGAGGCATATCAGTGGTATCCAAGGCAACCGGGGGAGGACTTTGAGCATGTAATTTACATGGGAACTAGGCCAGGTGTGGAGGAATAAAACTTATCAAAGGACAAAGAAACAAAAACTTAACTCGGGGCTCTTATCAAGGATGACCATTATCAAGGACAGCCCGTGCAGCCACAAGGTGGAGGCTAGTTATCGGGTCCCCACATCTGATCACTGAGCAAGTTGAACCTGATTCTGAAGAAAAAATTTTCTATGCAGTCACCATTCTGTAATCTGGTGCAACTGCCACCTTCTGGAAACTAATATAACTTCCATCATTCTGAAACATACTGTAGCTGTTGCTATTCTGGAACATGGTGCTCTGCAGCTTTCGCTTCAAAGAACAGCCCTTCACTTTTGCAGATTTGTGGTTGGAAAGGGAGACTTATTGTTTCTTTTGATTCCCTCAGGCCATGTATTTGTATTGTCCTATTCCTTCCCAGCTATGGAAATCTCAATTTTCTTTGTAGTCCATAGTTCTACCAGAGCTTTCTTTTAGGCCACGTTGAAAAAAAAATTATTTTATTTTTAATATTTTTGTATACATTTAGGACAGTGTCCACAGGGTTTACTCATTCTCACTACAAAGATTAAATTCATACTAGTTTTCCTGCTTATAGCCTCCCAAGTTCTCGGATTATAGTTGTACGCCACCACACCTAGTTTCAATTGGCATCTCAGTGCACCCTGTGGGTGGAGCTGGCACCACAGGCTGGGGATCCAACCTTAGGCCCCTGCATCAGCCTAAGGAGGCACTTTAATCTTCTGAGCTATCAGACTGGCCTGAAATGTACATTTTAAATCATTTCTTGACTCAAACCAAATCTAGCTAAAAAGCTCCAAAGAACAGCCATTCCACTCCCTCAACATTTGACTGCCTTGAAATTTCTGTTGTCAAATTAATCAGTACTCTACATTTAATATGAGCTTCAGGGAAAGTATTTGAACCAAAAAATGCAGACAAACTTTCAGCCAAGCTATAATACATGTGTGGAGTCTAACAACAAATGCAGTCTTTCTTCCCAGAAGAGATCTCCCAAGCCTGGTCTTTACAGGAATGATTTCTATCAGCATCCTGGATTTCTGAGTGCTGAACAGAATCACAAAGGGAATGCTTTTAGGTGTTCCAGCTCTACACTTTTAGAAAAAAATCTGTGAACATTTCCAGAGCTTTCCCACAAACCATTCCCAGAGGCTCTTCATCCACGTGATCAAGCTATAGTCACAGCAAGGATCCTACATCTTAGTACAAAATTCTGTCTCAGTAACTTTTTCTCTCATTGCTCACACAAAATATCCACATAAAATTAAGAGAGGAAAGGTTTATTTAGTTCATATTTTGTGATGGTTTCAGTCCACACTTCTCTGGTCCAAGCAGGGAGTTTCATAGCACAGGGCAAGAGTGCATGGCTTAAGAAAACAACAAAAGCAGCAAAAGCTAAAAAGGGAAGAGCTATGGCATAGTGCAAGCCTCCTTCCCTTTCTTATATTTTATGCAGGTAGCCTGTCCCAGTGTGAGTTTAACACTCATCACAATCCCAGCATTGGGATTATGCTGCTTGAGGCCTTGGGGTGACATTTAGATTCAAACGCAATAACAATATGTGTTGATGCATATATATGGATATATTGTTGCCGTAAGTTATGGATATATTGCTACTGTTTAAAATAAGAAAAGTAAGAAAAAATAATAAAGCATAAATTCATAACAACTTAGAGAGTCACAATATTCAATGAACTGTTTACTATGATACCTACTCTAGATTTTCAGAACACAGTATATAAGCATGAAACATTGTCCAGAGTATTACCAGCATAAAAGTTTAACCTCCATAAGCCAAGAGAGAAGAAAGATAGTAGTAAGTGGTAGAACTAACTTAACTGTCATATCTATCTATCTATCTATCTATCTATCTATCTATCTATCTATCTGTTTTTACTTTTGACTTTTCTTTTATTTCCATCACAGTTTTTGTTTTCTTTTGAATACTTTCATTTTTCCTTAAAATTTCTATGATATGTTTCAGATTTTGCTTACTGTTTCAGATTCTCACACTAGTGAGACAACATAATGATTATACATATCAGTTTGCTTTACTTCACTTGCAAGTGTCAAGTTTATCTTTTTTATGGCTAAGCTTTATTCCATTATATTAAAAAAGAAGCATCATTTTCATCCATTCCTCTGTTGGTGGACATTTCTGTTGCTTTCAAGAATCAAGGTACTAGCCGGGCATGGTGGCTCATACCTGCAATACCAGCACTTGGGAGGCTGAGGTAGGAGGATTGGTGCGAGTTCAAGACCAGCCTGGGCCACAAAAGTGAGCTCAAGGCCAGCCTTAACTACATAACGAGACCCTGTCTCAAAAAGTAAAAAAAAAAAAAGTAAAAAAAAAAAAAAAAAAAGAATCAAGCTACTACAAATTTTGGTACTATAAACATAAATGAATATATATTGCTGTGCTATGATGATTTTAATTCATGTGGGAAGATCCTAGAAGGATAACAGCCTGGGAGATTGTGACCTCTAAACCTAGCTTTTTAAAAAATATCCACTTGGACTTCCACGGTGGTTGAACTAATCTAAGTTCCCACCAACAGTGAGGATGGATTCCTTTTTCCTCCATAGCCCTGCCAGTATTTGTTATTGGCTTTCTTATTCTGATTTTTTAACTTATTATATTTTTAAAAGGAAATGTAAAATTGTAATATAAGTTAGAAATGATATAAAATGTCACTAAGCAATATAATATTATTTGAACAATATTTGTTGTAGTGTATAGGGTTGTCTTCAACTTAGTTGTTTATATTACAAGGTATATGCATACAAAACTGGGAAAACAAAATTTATAAGAAGTTAAGAGAAAAAAATGAAAAGAAGAAACAAAGCATTAACTTTTCCTTTTTACCAGCAGATATCCATAGTACAATTATCAAAGCCATCTTGCATACATATGTAGATATGGCTCCTTCCCCCATTCTTTCTCATTTCTCCTTATATCAGTAACTCTTTTTGCATAGATTCATTCCTTTTTACAGTATGTATTGTAACCTGCAGATTTTATTTATTTTTTTCAGGATTTTAAGCTAAGGAGACAATATAATGTCTGCACATGTGAGTCTGATAAATTTCACTTCAGAGTATGGTTTTTAGTTTCATTCTCTTACTAAAAAAAAATTTATCCGTTTTATAGCTGAATAATACAGTATTAGTCATAGTTAAGCCTTGAATGAAATAAAAATACCGATCACTTGAGGAAGAGGTAAGGAGAGGCAGTATTTTTAAAATATAGAATTACTTGTTGTTTCCTTCAAGATGGCCATTTTTCCAAGAGTCAGATGAAAATTTAGTGTTGCTTTAGTTTGTATGTCTTGTAAAGTAAATTATATTGAATATTTTTTCACATATTTTGACACTTTTATTTCTAAATCTGAGAATTGTACATTTATTGCAGATGCCCAGTTTTGGACTGGGAATTCAAATTCTGAGGTACTAATTTTTTAAAAAAAATTATTATTAGTGTTACAGAAGTAATATCATTTTTTACTAGTAGATTATTTCTAATTTTTTCTATTATAACTACTGAAACTATTATGGAAGATTTTACTGACCTGAAACTATCAAGTGATATTTCTAATGACTACTTGTTATTTACTTAAAACCATAAATAATTTTTTAATATTTTACCTGATTCTTTGTAAGAATTTATAACAATTGCTCTATTTCAGTATACTCTAAATTAAAATGTTCCTCGGATTCTTTTATTTCCTCTTCATTTTTTCTACTTCTTCAGCATCTTAGTTATACTTATATACAAAAAATACATAAATGTTATAATATCTAATATATTATATTTGAACATAACTATATATAGGATCATTTTTAGTTGGCTAAGGCTAAATAGCAGTGAAATAATGTTTAGCATTCCATCAGTGCCCAACAAATGAATAAAAAATCATATATTTCAATGTATGCTCTGTAAATACTAATTAAATCAATGGACTAAATAAATGCAGTTTTTGGAGCTGGTTAGATAGCTCAGTAGAATTAGTGCTTGCCTTGGAAGCACAAGGGCCTGAGTTCAGTCTCTGAGTGTGAGATAAATAAATAAATAAATAAATAAATAAATAAATTTTTGCTGACATCCACAGAGCAAAATATTAAATGTAATAAGTTAAAAATGAATATTTAAAACTATTATTTTCATAGCATGAAGTGCTTTATGTACATTACGCCTTTTAATGTGGACCATGATTTCATATAGTATAGTTTATTAATATCTGTCTCACTCTTCTCTCATTGCAGAAAAAATACACAACAACTAGAATTAAGGAAGACAGAGTAAGTTTAGTTCACAGGGGAGGTTTCAGTGCCCACTCAGCTGGCTCCAAGGCAAGCAGCATATGACACAGGGAAATTTTTGATGGCAGCAGAAAACAAGAAAGAACAAAAGCAAAGAGGAGAAGCAGTGGAAGCAGTGACAGAGGTAAGTTTCTCTCCTTTCTTTTTATAACCTGCAGGCTTTCTGCACCAGGACAAGAGTAACGCACACATAATCACAGCAGTATTCAGACTCATAATGTCTGCCTTGGATCATGAGTTAATCACAAACTCTAGAAGCCTCCCACCCAATGACTACATGAGGCTTTTGTAGGACAACTAGACACAAACCATAATATTCTTCCCATGGATCCCCCAAAGGCTCGTCCACATACATTTATTCAAAAAGCATTTTAGTACATCTCTAAAAGTTGACAAAGTCCTACGCTTTCAGGGTTTCTGGAAAGTTCAAGTTGCACATCTCTTCCAAGATGTGACACAAACTCTTAACTGTGAACACCTGTACAAATTAAAAATTAAACACTTCTAATGTTTAGTGGAAGAATATAAATATTACCATTCCAAAAGTTACAAACTGGAAAATAGAAAGCATTGGGATCAAAGAAGGTCGAACACTGAGTGAAAAAAAATTTGTGTCCTGTAGCTTCATGGGGAACATCCAAAATAATCTGTGATGAGTTGTGAGAATCACAGGTCTTTTGCATCTTTTCCTAATTCCACTTCTGGGATGTAGCTCCCACAGCTTCTCTCTGAGGGCTTCTTTGTTGCTTTCTTGCACTCTTGTTAGAGGATTGACATTCCTGGATTTTTCAAGCTTTTGGGTTCTCCACTGAACTTTAGGCTTCTCAATTACAGCTTCACACACTGTTCTCCAAGGGGCACAATGCCTTTCCTCTCAGGCCTTCTTTTGAAAACTAGGTGAGGGGCTGGGGAGATAGCTCCGAGGCATAAGTGCCTGCTGGGCAAGTGCAAGGTCGTGAGTTTGAACCCTGGTCCCCCCCGCAAAAAAAAAAAAAAAAAAAAAACTAGGTGAAAGCCTTCTTAGTCCCAGAACTCTTGCATTCTGCCTGTGCCTAAAACCAATGCCATGTGGATAATGCCAATGTTTTCTGTCAACCGAAGCTGTGACCAGGTTCTCATCACTCTTGGCCATAGGGGTCAAGATCCTTTATCACTGGGAATTCTGACCATGACTCTAAAGAACTAATTCTTTATGTTGCTGCAACTCTTAAACCTGATGTGGCTGTCACCACTAGTCTAGAACATGGTTATCAGGCTTTTTCCTCTAACCAAAGCCCCACACCCTTACAGTTCTGAGGATGTGAATGTTAGAGACATGGGGCCGCCTGTGATGCACTCAGACCTAGCTTTCTTTTCTGTTCCTTCTCCACAATGGAGATCTTCTATGTTCTAATTTTACATTTCACAACTTTATTGGAACTTCCTTCCTGTTCAAACTTATATTTTAAATCATCCTGGTAAGCTCTTTGATGTTGATTTTTTTTTTTTTTGGTGGGACTGGGGTTCAAAATCACGACCTTGCACTTGCCCAGCAGGCACTTGTGCCTCGGAGCCATCTCCCCAGCTTGCTGTTGATTTTTAACATGAATCTCACTTTAAAAAAATTACAGCAATAGCCATGCCACTGCCTCAACATTTGACTGCCTTGAAATTTCTTTTGCCCTATTGACTAATCCATTGTGTTTAATTCAGTCTTTAAAAAAGTCTCTGAACATGAGTAAAATGCAGACAAACTTTCCACAAAGCTATAATACACATCATTTGGAGTCTAAAAACCAATGCAGGCCTTCCATGAAGAAACCTCCAGGGCCTTGTCTTTATAGGCATAATTTTTTTCAGCATTTTGATCTTCTGAGCACTTAACAGAATCTCCCATGCAGAACAGATGAAGTCATTGGAGTGCTTCTCTTTTAGGTGACAACCATGAGCCTTTCTTATCTTTTTCCATAAGCCATTCCAAAATGATGGTAATCCACATGGTCAGGTAGTCACAGCAATGACTTCACTTGTAGGTGCCAAATTCTGTCTCAGTTATACTTCTACCATTGCAGAGATAAATACCTGACACACAGAGTTAAGGAATGAAAGGTTTATTTAGCTCATAGTTAGTGGAGGTTTCAGTCAATACTTAGCTGGCTCCAAAGCAGAGCAGCATATGGCAAGGGGAAAACATTCAAGATGGCATGAAATATCAAAGGGCAAAGACAAAAGGGAGAAACAGTGGCAGCACTGACTGAGGCAAGTCTCTCTCCTTTCTTTATATTGCCTTCAGGCTATCTGCCCAGGATGAGAGCAGCATTCACACCCATAGTCATAGTAGTACTTAGATTCATAATCCTGGCCTCGGATCATGAGTTAGTTATTAATTCTAGAAACCCCCCCCCACTGACTGTTTGAGGCTTTTGGAGAACACTGAATTACAAACCATAACAATCTTTATTGTGTGGATAAAGTCACTAAAACAAAAATGTTCTTATTATCACAAAGATATGTTTTTCAAAGCAAGACAAAAATGTTGATAAACCTAATACAGTTTACTTTTGGGAAACCACATCTGTGAGGTAACAGCAAACATAATATAAATTCACTTATGTCAGAATATGTTAAGAAAAACTAAGCATTTTGTTGCTTTCCAAATTAGAGAATCAAATACAGTAAAGATTCGGGTTAGTTTTACTTCTGATTTTTTATAGTAGTGAAGATCATGCTTGTGATTGGTAGATAAGTGTTCTCTCCAATGGAGTTCATTCTTAAATATTATTTTTTTTAATTTTGAGACTAATTTCTATTATGTTTCATAGGCTAGGCTAGAATGTGTGACCTTCCCACATCACTTTCTTGACTAACTGGCAGAAATGTCTAGCTTTGGCTCTGAATTTACTTTCTTCCCACAACTGAATTATTTCTATTATAATAATGATTTTAATTTACATATCACATCTATAATGTCATAGTCTTTGAAAGTAAAACTTATAAAGTGGACCTTGAAAAGGTAATGGAATTGCTTATTTCACCTTCATAGACTAGGGAGATAATACAATGTTTACACATCAGGGTCTGATTTGTTTCACTTATAAATATAACACCTACTTTTGTTCATTTACCCATAAAAGCCTCAAAATTATGTTTCTTTATAGTTGAGTAATACTCCATGATATAAAAATGCTGTACCTTTTTTATTCATTCATCAGCTGATGGGCATTTGCATTGTTTTCAAGATTTAACTATGACAAATTGTGCTGCTGTAAGCAAAATGCACATATACCACAGTGGTCTGATTTTTTCAGCTGTGGAAAAATACCCAGAGGTGCTTCCTTCCCCCACAACTTCTCAAGAAATTGTTATTAGTTGAGTTTATTTAAATGATAGCTACGCTTTCTTGGGTAAGATGTAATTTTAGTGTTGTTTTATTTTGCATTTCATAAATAACCAGTGCTGTTGAACATATGTGCATGTACTTATTTGCGTCTTCTATTTTTTTTTTCTCTGAGAAGTGTGTATTCATCTCACATGCCCATTTTTGATTGGGTTTTTGAATTTTGGGTTCCAGATTGTTTTATTTCTTTATACATTCTATATAGAAGTCCTAAGTTTGAATGACTGATGGTTAGTATATTTTTTTCCCAATTTATGTTTTGTCCCACTGTTAGTGAATTATTTTAATGACTACATGTGCAGAAATTTTCAATAACGTGAGAATTCATTTATTGATTGTTTGTGTTATTTATTATGCCATTTTGTTTTTGTTCATGAAATCTCTATGCCATCTTCAAGATTTCTACCTGATTTCTCTTATGGTACAATGAGCGTTTTGGTTTTGAAGTTTATATCTTTATGTAGCATAGCAGGATACAATGTCAACACTCAAAAATCAATTCCATCCCTCTATACAGAAATACAAACTTTTAAATTGAGACTTTTTCATTTTACATTGTAGAATTTTGAAGTTTCTCACAAAGTAATGTGTATTTTCTTATTAAAAGGTTTTCTCTTGGCAACTGTCACACAAATGCTGATTTATGAATAAACATTAGTGAAATATACAACTTAAAATATTCAAGAAGGAAGAATGCAAACAATTGATAATGAGACATGTTTTGGAACATTAAAATGCCCAACACTCTAACATAATGAAATTGAATTGTGACAATAGCAGTGCAAATTAAATGCCAAAAATGCGAAGAAATATTGATATTCTATGGCAATCAGTTGTCTATATGCACCAAGATAAATTTCAAATACAATTTTTGGACTATATTTTGGATACCAAGAGAATAAACAGATCTTGGACATAAAGTACTTTTACATCATCTTTGAGTATTGGAAAAGGTGGAAGAGAAAACAAAGGATATCCCATCCTTACATCTTTAAATCTATTGAACATGAGAGTTCTTAAATCATTTAACATGTATGATGCTGAGGAAGCCAACTACTGCAACTAATCAGAACATAACATCTACTTTTGATCCCCGATCATAATATTACCTACTGTACGTGATTTTCTAATTGATTATGTCAGTTATGTGGTCCTCTATTCCTATTTCTATGACTACATTGTCTTGAGCACTCAAGTTAGGAGAACATGTCTCATGATAATGCAAGCTCTAAAACAGTACAGATTAATTTAGAACAAAGGCTCTACTACTCATTAGGTACTTGACTTTGAAAGAGAAAATTTTGTATACTTCACTATTATCATCTTTAAAACTGGAATGATAATTGGTTTTACTTTATGAATTTGAGAAGAAAATTATATGATTCACTCAATTATCTTAAGACAGGCAATGGGACAATACATTCCGCCAGCATTTGTGTTTTAATACTTCTTTGAATTTTTTCACGATGGTTAGCCTATCATTTATGAAACAGCTATCAAAGTTGAGTTGTTATTTATACTTAATTGTTAAACAAAATTGAATTTCTTTAGATTCAATTTTTTGAAGAATATTGTTTTTCTCTACTCTTGTAGAATAAATTTAATCCTTCATATACACAGGTTCAGCATGTAGAAATTGTTATATAGTCATAATTGATGATTTTTTTTCATTTTATCATATGTTGAGAAGCAAGTAAACAGCATCATATTAATTGAGCCTATACACACATTTTGTATTTCCTGAAATGAATATAGCAACAAGAAATGTATACTTACAGAACTGTTTATAATCAGGAATTGCAAAACTTCTGTTTAATTCAGATTTAACCTAAATAACAAGGAAAGACAGCTATCTGTGAGACCAAAATTTCCAGTATGAAATCTGTTCTACATGCTTTCTTTTTCTTCAAATATCCTCATAACATATAAAAAACAAATTTTCATATAAAATCTTGACAATTACATTTTACAAGTGTAAGTTATGATTTTTAATATTGGAAAAGTAATACCATCATTTCATATAATTGAAAATAGAAGGCCAATGGCCATGGGGATAGCTCTGTAGAATGAGCACTTGCCTGGCAAGCACAGGATCCTGAGTTCTATCTCTGGTACTGAAAAAAAAAAGAGAAAGAAAAGAAAAAAAAGAAAAGAAAAGAAAAGAAAAGAAAAGGCCATTCTGACAGCTCAGTGCACTAACGCACCTACTTAGGTAGAGTGCAGCAGCAAGCGTTGAATCCCCAGCGTGGCATGCCAGCCCTGGCCCGGGACCCACTGAGACAGCAATTGGGACTGGGTGTGGTTGTGTGAGCCTGTAATCTCAGCACTTTGGGAGGCTGAAGACACGAAAAACATTATGAGTCCTGTCTATGAAATGAGACTCTGAACATCCTGTAGACCCTCTGCTAAATACAGAAAAAAAGAAAGAAAATACAATGTTTTAGCTGGATGCCAAAAAGTCTCAGATTCTCACCATTAATTTTAGAGTTTTGTCATGAACCCAAAACAATGAAATATCACACTGCCCTGTTGAATCCTGTCTGGTAGAAATAATACGAAGCATATAAATTGACTTCAGAGTCTTTGTGAAAACATACTTCAAAGATTATCTACTTACATTTAATACATTCTTCAGAATGCAAATACATTCCTTCACCCACTCAAAAAAATTCCTTCTGTCTTATTAGTTCAAATTTCTCTAAAGATTTTGAAAATACTATGCACTCTATTGAGGAAAGTGACTCTTAAAAAATAAACTAGTGGTCATATAGTACTTAGTACATATTTTTCTTGATGGTTCATGCATTCAGGTAGGCTTATTGGAAATCAGTTATAATGAATAGCTTTTTCCACATGCATACACAGTATAGATATGTGAACAATGATTCAGCTATTAAATGAACAAAGATCTCCCAGTAGTTTATTTTATCTAAGCAACTTCTTGGACCCTTATTCCATTCTTCTATCACTGCTTAATCTTTTATCTACATATCATGCTTTTGTAATTATGTTTTCTCTGCTTGACTTTATATGTATTGGATCAATTTTGCAATATTTTATTATATTCTTGTAGTTAAATCTACATGTGAAACATCATTATACTTTAACCTGAAGTTAAATTTCCTTTTATGTTTTTATATATTTAGCACAGGATCTATAGGGTCTCATTAAACAGATCAGAATTGTAGTGATCCTCCTGTTTTCAGCCTCCCAAGCACTGGGAGTGCAGGTACAAGCCACCATGCCCAGTCTGAATTGCTCTCTCATTGCACCCTGGGCGTGGAATGGGGCCAACACAGCACGCTGAGAAATGAAGCGTTGTCAAAGCACATGCCTAAACTGGTACTTTAGTCCACTGAACTATCTGGGAAGCACTTCAATTTCTATTTCAACAAAGATGCTCATGTTACAAATCATTAGAACTATATAAATTTAGAACTTCTCATTTAATAGGTTAGTTTATTTCCACATAAATTTTGTTGGTCTATTATATAAATTTCAAGTCCATGAAATCTTTCTCACTGTATTAAAGCATATGCTATTATTGAAGTAAATATGCTCATAATAATAAAAGCAAAAGTATATTATTGATAGTATCACATTTACTGCCACCAAGTGAATGCTACATTGCAAGTTCAACTCTATAAAATGAATTTTGGAAGATGTGCATTTACTTCCGACTAACAAAAATATATAGTGAATATAAACTGCGTCTTACAATTTATACCTATCTTATTGCTAGTGCCATTTGTAAACTTAAAAAACCTAAAGTTAAACAAAGTAACTGTTCATTTAATAGATAAATAGAAAAATAAAATAGGGTATTTACATAGAATGGCAATGTATTCAACGTTAAAAAGAAAGAAATTTATGCTACATTCTAGAACATAGACAGAACATGAGGACACTATGATAAGTGCAATAAGCAAAGTACAAAATTATTGTGATTTTACATATTTTTTTCTTAAATTATCCTTTTTATTTTTGATGAACTATGTTTATGAAAGTATATTCACATTTCTACCTCTGAAAAATTTTTCTTTAAAATATTACATAGTTTTAGAGTTGCTTTAATTTTAAACAGACAAAAAAGGACACGGAATTTCAAAACAAGATGGTACGAAGTTCTGTATGATATGAGCAACTCCTTTTTTCTTTTTTTTCCTTTTTTTTCAATTCTTTTTTTGTTTAAATTTAACAATGGTTATATTACATATTTTCATCATCGGATCAGTTTAGATTAATACATATAGGTATATAAGATTGATCAAACAACTAAACATTAACCTTTCTAAATCCACATTACTTTTTTTTTCTTTTCCCCCTTTTTTTCTTTGAAAGTTGACATATTGCATATTGTCCTCACAATCATTCTATAGAGTG